>JAZHYW010048886.1:0-83449 GCA_037355805.1 Ixodes ricinus | reverse complement strand
GATGCAACGATTTTCGTACTTTGCGCAAATATCGCTTAGAACGGATCACCGACGTTAATGACCTGTAAAACAGCCGTTCGTTTTTCACCACACGCAATCCAAGTCACAAAAAAATTAAAGAAAAATGAGCAGAGTTCACCCCTCAACTCGCAGCCAGAACAAGCGGCCACGTGATCTGGAGCCGATTATATGCCGCCAATGTTGATCATAGCCACGCGCTGGGGTTGGCAAGGCACAAAGCACGCGCTGAGTTCCAAAAAAATTGGGTTGTGTGGATATTTATAGACGCTTGTACACACGCGCCAGAATACAGCCGCCATGGCTGACCTTCTCTTGTTTTACCGAGATACCGAGCCACTGAATTTGGTGATGGACTGAGCCTCCACAAAGGCCAATGCTGGGGAGAAAAACAGAATAAAATCTAGAGATGGCAATAACCTGGCCTGCTGTGGTAATAATGAAGTGAAGTAAACGTAATAAGGGAAACAAAACTGAAGGTCAGTTATGGCGGCGCCCATGCACAGCTGCGTGCAAAGCGTCTATACAGCGTGTAGTTGGTCAGCTATTTAAAGTGTGACGAGTCACTCGCTGTAGATGAGCAATTTAGCCAGTGCGGTACAACCGCTAACCTGGGGTCTTTAACGTGCACCACACAGTAGTGATACACGACCGCACGCCGGTACGATGCTCATCCAGATCGAAACGGGCAGGGGTGGGGATTGAGCCGAGGATCCCTGGGTTCTGCAGCGCGAGCTTTCGCTCCACGTGCTCCGAGCTGGTGTGCGCTAGTCCACTCGGCCACCGATCCCCCTGCTGAGTTCCAGACATTGTTATGGCTTGGCTATTTTCGTCATTGCAGCGATTGGACGCGGGCCACCACCCGAATGCTTCTTTAACTATTGATTATCACGAGCCCAAATCTAGTTGCCACGCAATACTCGGGTCCAATCTATGAGCCGCATTCAATTATTGTTACTGGGTGGTACTGCGACCGCCCAGCTACGTCATCAGGTCTTGCGGAGGAGAGATTGAATGGAAACGCTCGCTTTTGTTCTTGAAATCACAACCGCAACAACGGTGTTTCTTGGCCAGTGGCGTTGCGTGCGAGTATCCTTGAGTCCCAATAGTGCCAGTAAGCTCGTGTAAAGTGAAAAACATTCCGATTCAACATGGTTGCACCGCCCCTTTAATTGTCCATGTGAAGGCTACCCTTTTGAGCCATACAATCTTGTTGGGCTATCATTCGCTGGTTGATAGGCTACCGCGTCTTCAATAGAACGTACATCATTCGCAGGCATTATACACTGGTCTATTATCGCTGCACCTATCAATAGGACCCTTGAAGACGTGTTATGTTCTCTTTTATTCCGGCGAAAATCAATCATTTAATTTATTTTGAGATGACGCCTTCAGTGGAAGCACTACTCTACAATATATCGTTTCAAAGAACGTGTGTAGTGTTTTAGGAGACGCAGTGGCGACCGTGCGATTTAGAAAATGTTCTATGCGGAAAGCAGGTCGTCTGCTTCTTGTTCAGGAGTTGCGGTGACGTCAGAACGACGCCGAGCTCTGATTGGCTGATTGAAAAAGAAATAGTGGGTAGACCTCAAGGCTAGATGCCTTGAGGTCTACCCACTATTTGTTTTATTCAGCCAATTAGAGCTCAGCGTCGTTCTGACGTCACAGCCACTCCTGCGCAAGAAGCAGATCACCTGCTCTCCGCATAGTGATAGCATTCATGCCAAAAAATTTTAATTTTTTAACTATTGAATGCTTTATTTTTTATGTTAGAAACTTGGGTCGGCTTGCTTAGGTGAAATCAGTCAGTCTTAGAGAAGACAGTCTTAAGCTAGAGGGTAGTTTAGGCAAAACCGAGGCACTCGCTACTCCTGCAGCCATGACAATCCTCAAAATGAAACCCCAACTGATTTCCTTCCTAGCAATACGGCAATTCATATAACCCTCTCCTACTAGAATGGCGAAAAACCTGTCTTCAAACAGAGTATAGAGAACTTTATAAGAGACTCTCACCCGTGCGTATAGGGTACAGACCCGTCATGAGGGCCGCTCTTGAAGGCGTACACATGGGCTGTACGTAGTAGTTGTGAAGCGTGATGCCGTCGGCCGCCAGGACGTCTATGTTTGGTGTGGGGATCTGAGACGAACCGTGGAAGCTCACGTCGTCCCATCCCTAAGAGTGATATGGAAAGTTGGTTACTATACGTTGACTTACATTTATGTCTGTCAATAGGTTACCCCGTTGGGCACATATTGACAAACCGACTTTGAAGATTCAACGTTCAGGCTGATCTGAGGTTCGACATGAAACGGCTCCTTAGCACCCTCTCCAGTCGTGATATGGTGCCTATGGTCAGTTCATTCCTAAGCTGAGAGTGCTGTGGAAATTACGCGCTAGACGGACCAATTGATCACCTTCCTTTGATCACCTGACCCCGTTATCTGCGTATCCGGTAGAGTGATCACGAGGCAAAATATAGATGTACTACTGGTCCAACGAGCACGTAGCTTGCCCCGCGATGTCAGTTTTAGAATGAATAGACAATAGAACGGGTCTCCAACTGTTCTTAAGTGAAATCCTCCCCCTCCTCCCCTATGTACCGGAGTTTTGCTCTAACTAGCAACACGACACGTCATAGAACTCGCCTGACGAAGACACGTGTCGTTGTGATCCTGGTGATTGGTCAAACGACAGGCTAAGAAGACAAGCGGACGCAGGCGTCAAGTTTGTCGCGGTGTCCCAACACGTGACTGCTGGGGCCCTAGACTCGTCAAACACAAAGTTGGAGCCGAATGTTCGCAGAGCGCGCTCACTGGACGTCGGCGAAAAAAGCGCAAAGTCATCGTCGTGATAGTTCAATCGGTGCGCTCTGTCAACTTCGGCCCCAACTTTGTGTTGGACGAGTTTAGGGGCCCTGGAGTTGCCCTCGACTGGACGGCTGTAGAACAAGCGAAGGTAGAACAGGCGTCTGCCATACCCACCTCTGTTGCTGGGCCACTGTCAGTATTGCGCTGAGCTCCAACATTACACAGATGTGACGTTAAAAAATAGAAAAACGTGTGAACAAAAAAAAAAAATAAAAAAGCACAGGACGTGGTTACTACACAATTCAAGGCGGGTTTCAGGAGCTATAGTTGTCCGTGTAGTCTATATTCTTTCCGTGTCCTCGCAATTTTGTCTCAATATTTTTAACAAAAAAGAGCGATATCACCAACTGGAGAATGTTTTTTTTCCTCTTTTCTTCAGTTCCTTAACCTTTACAAAAGATATACTTCGAAGTGTTAGGTGCGGAATAGACATTGTCAGTTAATCAGCATCTCCCTTAGTTTTGACACAAAATACTACTAGCAGACGATGAACGCTAACACATAAACAAGAAACTTCTACTGTACTACAATCCGTTGCAACTCAAGAAGGTAGGGCGAGGGAAAGGAAGGCCGGGGAGGAGGAAGCAGACGAAACGCTGGAGAGAGGAGGAGGTTTCTCCCTCTCCTCTCCAGCGTTCCGTCTGCTTCCTCCTCCCCAGCCTTCCTCTCCCTCGCCCTACCTTTCTGAGTTGCAACGGACCACAATAGAAGCATACAGAGGACACCATCTTTAATATAATAGTGAAAAAGAATCAGTCATTGTTAGCGCCATTCGAACTCAGCGTAAGTTTCCTTAAAAGGCAGCAAGGACAACACAACGTACCAGGTCATCCGCCAAGATGAAGACAATGTGAGGAGGCATTTTCTTGGCTAAGGCGACCGTCGCCAAAAAGACCAGGGAGCAAGCCTTCATCCTGCGTAAGAAAATATCCCCTTTTATGAAACGCCATGCACTTCCTTTTCGCGGACGCTAAGGTATTCAAGGCCTGAAACATGATGTCTAATCCACCATTTAGGGTCGAATTTATAGACGCTTTCAAGCAGCTGTACATGGGCGCCGCAGTAACCGACCTTCAGTTTTTGTTGCATCTTACTTCGTTTATTTAACTTCATCATTACAATAGCAGGCCAAGTTATTGCCATTTGATATTCTATCATTTTGTCCTCCACTGCATTGGCCTTTGCAGAGGCTCGCCAACGCCCCTTTCAGTATTTCGGTAAATCAAGAGAAGGTCAGCAATGGCGGCTGTAATGGCGGCTGGTCAGCAATGGCGGCTGGCCAGCAATGACGGCTGGCTCGTGTTTAAAGCGTCTATAGCTCTTCTCGGTCGGGAATTTATTGATAAGTCATCTACACTACCCGACAGCGCTAGTGACGAACACGACACCAGCACATTCTCGAATTCTACTCAAACAAGATGCTGATGAGCACAAAATCTTATCGCCAAGATTGGTGCAACAAATGAGCCCTTTATAGTACATTAGTTGGCTTTGATTAAAGTATTTACCTCTAAAAGCAAATAAGAAAAATATTTCGATTGCTTGTTTGTGCGAACTGTGTAGCCCTCTTCACGTCACTGGCCTGCACATTGTTAAATGTCGACAACCTGCGCTTCTGTATTTTGCAGTCATGGTAGTCATGACTGTATTTGCGTCAGTCCTGGACACTGCCCGAGGCGATATTCAGTAACCTGCACAAATGAGCGATCTTTCAAGCTTGTCACAGAAACCGCTAACTTTGGTCCCACAAAAGGCAACGTTAATTTTCACTACAATCTCTAAAAGTATTGTTCACAGGTAAATGAAAAAACAACCTCATATATTATTATTTCCTGGCTGCTCCACTCCATTTATAAGCCAATTTCCAGAAAATTAACTTGTTTTTGTCGTTGTGGCGCTGCTGCCAGTTAACTGATGTTATTATGGTGATAGTGAAGCTGAGGCATATATCTTGAAACTGCTGTCGGCTGCTGGGAGAAGTGAGCATTTGTTACAACTCCCTTCTAGGCCACCATCGCTTTCAACTCAGTAGTTGTAGCATTAAGACACAGACTTTTTTACGCCAGAAAAACAGGGGAAAAGGGATGGAAGCGCGTCGATGGCTACGAGGCCTTGACGCCTTGCATATTGCGCAAAGACATTTAACGCACAAAGGAAAAGTTGGATGTGCATGTCCGTGTCCACTCATGTACACAGTCTAAAAGCTGGCGCAAGGTGCCGGCCTGGACGTCTGGTGCACAGAACGAGAAGACCCAGTTCTCCAGGCAGGCTACGTGACCTCTGTGCGAGCGCCTCTTTGGCTCCAGTCCCTTACAAGACAACAGCAGGTGCTCGAGGTTGGCTGTCTCGTCTTCCCTGTAGTAGTAGTTGCATCTTGCAGACTGGACGCACGACTGAGTTAGATCGTCTGCTCGCTTCGCGCACCGGTAGGTGGCGTAACAGCCCTCACTAACTTGGTCATCTGAATCATCGTCCGCCGTTGACCTGGTCAAGTTTGTTGATCTCGTTTTCCAGAGTAAGACAGCTAAGCTTTGAATATTCTTGAAGTAAAATTAGCCTCTAAACTTACACTTTCTATAACAATTTGAGATTGCCACTTGCAGGCCCAATGATAAAAAAACGAAACCTTTTTCACGCACCAGCGTTACTTCAAGTCCTTCACAAACTAGCCGTGGCTCAAGCGGTATCAATTATAAAAATTCACAGTTCACTTTTAAACGTGGAAGCACGTGGACGCACCGTTTGATTAACCTAAGCTGGAAGATGTCCATTCTGGTTTGAGCTACTCGCATTCTCCTAGAGACGGCGAAATAACTTAGACAGTTTTAGTACAGTTGTGCACCAAGGTTGTATAAAGGCTCTTCGGACTCTTCGATACATCATGGGAAATGTATCCCGCATGCCCGAAGTGACCGAAAACAATGTGCGTCATACCCGTATTTATAAAAAGACTGAAATCGCATCTGTATCTGGCATCGTTTCGTCCAGTCGCGTTGTCTTCTTGTGTCGACCAAGTTATAGGAAGGATGATGCAGAAACGAGTGTTTGAGTGGGACGCGGAACAAAACAGGATACACCCTTTGTCGTGGTGGGTTCTAGTGGCCGACGGTATCCCTTAATAATATTATTGTTCTTACAACTGAAACGTTTTGGCGGACGACCACAGTCGTATAGATATTGATATTAAGGATGGGTGTGACTCACAAGGCAGTAGGACAGTTCCCTACACGCTACACTACACCGGTGTACAAGTACATTTCTTCGCTCAAAATTTCAACTGCACGCCAGACAGCGTATATTTTTGCTGGTAGTCTGGGGCCGGGAAATACTTACTCCATATACGCTATCGAGGATCGCCCTCCTAAGACTTGCGAGCAAACTTGATGAAATACAAAATTTCAGCGTTACTCAATACGCGGACAATATCGGAATATGGAGGTCGTCACTCACGCTAAAACTTAATCGGGTCAGCTTACAGAAAACTTTGGCGACCACTTCATCTCCTGAAGATTTCCTCCTCCAATTCAAAAACCATGCTTTGCAAACACCTAATTTCACCCCCCCCCCCTTTCTAAATAATAAAAAAAAATCAGTGGTTATAGTTTTTGATTGCTTAAAAAACACAACGATCGGCGAGCCTTCAGGATCTAATTCTGGGTTCGGAGCCAATGCGATTTCCGCACCAGCCGATAAGGGCTCCGAAGGACAAATCATAAAACCGGAAGCGTGAGCACGAAAAGCCACTCCTCGCGTTTCTAAAGCTGGCAGCAACTACGCGTATTTATCGGATACTAGAAAACGTCATCACGAAGCTCCAGAGAACAGACATTCTCTAACTTTACTGCAATTTTCGACTCATTCCGTCGCGTAAAGCAATCAAAGCACTGACTTTGCAGCCAAGGATGCTCAGGTTTTCTTAAATATCAGTTTGCTACTTTTGTTTTCAAAGTTTCCAAGGCAACAAAGAGTTACGTGACTAAGCACCTATTAAATACCCCGTGGACACATCCGTACTGCGTCGTTAGAAACACGTTCTCCGGGTATGTCTAATGCAGAACGTGCCTGCAGCCTGTACACCACTCTCTCACGCCGCACCCCTGCGGGGGCGCTGTTGTCGGCTCTGCGCATGCGCAAACCTCTGACCAATCTGGTTTCTGCGCAAGCGCAGTACCAACACCTGGTGTGGTGCCCACACCAGGGTTTTCAAATACAGGTTTGGAAACACCTGTGTTTGGTGCGTTGCTTAGGTCACGTGCCTGTTCGTAACACTTCGCAACCTGCGAGGGTGGCCGAAAAGGCAAAGAGAAAAGCCAGAGAACAGTGCTCCGCTTGCTTTAGTTTTCGTTATTTCTTTCCTGCTACAGGGGAGGAGGAAAAAAAATGAAGAGTGTCAAACATACGTTGACGTTCAGAACCCTCCACAAGTCACGTATCACAAATGCGGACAATTTCGACGCCTGACTGCAAGATTCCTCTTCGATAAAAAAACAGAAAAGAGAAAGCTCTTCACCCACTTACTGTACAATCTTTGCGGATTACGTTATCCGCAAAGTTGTAACAGATTTTTTTTCTCCCTCGCACGGAATCTGGAGCATGCGTTGCTTCCGTTGTTTTTTCTGACTCGTGCGTATCTTGTGTCTGTTATTAAGCCTAAGGCTCATTTTTTTTACTCGTGTACTTTCACGGAGATATTTACACATGTATTCATCCCGAAACATCAGCTACAGGTACAAGTTTTGAATACTTAAAATTACATTTTATTAACCCCCAGAATAAAAAAAAAAAGAACGAACAATATTCAAACCGTTAAGAAGCAAATGTATGCACTGTCAAATATATTTTCACTTATAAAGGCTGCTCCTATTTTCTACTTCGCTAGGGAATACTGACAACCTAGCAACTTGGCTTTCTCAGAAAAATGACGCACGGAAAACAGACTAGTAAAAAAAGATTTGCACCTCATAATCGGACTTTTTTTTCGCACAAAAAACGTCCATCAAGTACCGGTAGCTCATGGTTGCCTGCACCCTTATTTTTTTGCATCGCCCACGTGCACTGGCGTCAGAATCCCATCTTCCGTAATAACAATAAGAGAGCCTACCAAATGAAATTTAGATGACCCTACAAACGCCGAAAATATTTAGGTTTCAAAGGGAAAAACTCGAACTCGTTGACGCGGAAATGAAGCGATTCACGCGAAAATTCCGGCGTCTATGACATCACACGTTTCTCCTCACTCATCGTCTGGTTTTCGATTTGAGAATATTTGTAACTCTGAAATTGGGATCGGGCGATGTTCTTCTGTTCAAGGCAATTCTCTGTTCCTTGCCACGTCCTGAAAATGAACTGCGTCGATAGCCGAGACGCTGCACACTGCTACTCACAGTTGCACTGCCGGGTTTAAATTTGGCGGACATTTTGTTGCCACAATGACGCCATGATATGACGCGAACACGTTGACGTCACGTGGCAAAACGGCGTTACGTGAAATTGAATTCCGGCTAAATTCGGCGGAAACCTTTTGCCGCAAAATCTAGAGCAAGACATTCTGGCATCGTGTGAAATGACGGTACGTGACATTCTGACCTCCCAATGTTACCACTCTCTGATTCTCGGCTAAATTTAGAAGAAAACGTTTTTCTCTAAATTTAGCGGAAAATATTTTTCCGCCAGATGTAGCGGGCCATTATGTATACGCACACACAATGTATTTGCTGTGAAACCTTCGCAAAAACGGCTATTCTGGTAAAAAGAAAGAAAGAATTCGGGGCAGAATTAATTATGCTGCTGTCCAATTAAGCGATTAGCTGCAGACATAATTGAAAGAGCCGCGACATGTCAATTTTCCCGCTAAATGTAGCGGGTAAACTGAATTCGTGTGCACGTCACATGACACCGAGCCATGTGAGGTCATTTTCCCCGCAAAATTTTGCGGAGAAATTGAATTGGTGTTGAGGCTACGCGGCCTCGAGTCATGTGACGTCATTTTTCCCGCTCAATTCAGCGGGAGATACTAAATCGGCGTTGAAATCACGTGACGTCAATTTTCCCGCCAAATTTAGCGGGGAAACTGAATTTCTGTATAGGTCACGTGATACCAAGTGGCGTAATTTTTCCCGCTACATTATTTTTTCTTCAACATATAGAAGGCTCCTTAAAACAACAATGGCAAATAAACGCGAAATAGCCGTCAGTTAATGCTACCCATGCTCGACCTGATTCAATGAATCGAAGCGGAGGAGCCAGACAATCTAACCGCGAAATTGTCTCGCCGCGACAACACTGGGTTCTTCAGCGCGAAAAATAAATGGAGGGTTTCAATGTGTACTCACGGAATGATGGCTCGGCCACTTGGCGACACGCGGTGACGACGGGTCAGACTCTCGCAAAAACTAGGCAAAGCCTTTGTTCTTCAGTCAAGGTGACACTTGGCGCTTTCGCGACCCAGATTCCAAGCGACGGCACACGGGGGACCACCGGCAAAAAAAGAAAAAAAAAAAGAAAAGGCGACTCAGAAAGTGCGTTGCGTGCGCAGGACGACCGAACGCACGACCAGGTATCCACTGTCCGCTGGTATACTGGTCTCTGCGCGGCGGCTTCTACGGGGGAGCAAATTAACTGGATACGAAAGCGCCGAGACGCTGGACCGAGCGCCAAGGAGACGAATAAAAGAAAACACGTATATAAAGGAAAAGGAAAAGAAGAAAGAAACAATAACGAGCGCGTAACCTAGGCGTGGTCATGGGAGGAGTGCTGTGAGATTCGGAATCTCTCCAAGGTTTTTTTGTCGTCACCGGCGATGAGTGACTTTGTCGACACTGAAACCGGCGATGCGTATAACGGGGGACTCTTAGACAAGCTACGTGTGCCCTCTTCCTCCTTTCCTTCGGCGTGTGTATGTTTATTCGCATTCCTTATGTAACTCCGTGGAGTCAGGTCGCTATACCGAAGGCCGCATGTAGGCCCGTAACCGTAGGTTCGTAATGCCACGCGAACGGCTAATAGATACACACGCATCGTATACGGAAGGAAGGAAGATAGATTGATTGTCAGTCACTGCGCGTGTGTTGGGTTTTGTTTTGTTTTTTACATTACTCCGCTTACAACGTGCATATACGATGGGCCTTGAGCGCCAACCATTCGGCGCCGCCATTTTTTGCACGCGAGCGCCATCTATCCACCACCTTTTTTTGCACTCTCGATGGTGGTAACGAAACCGTCACTCCACACTACGTTTCGCGCTTTTGCACATTTCGTGGCAGAGCAGTACACTACTCCTAATCGAAAGAGCGCATGCCTATAAG
The DNA here is from genome assembly GCA_037355805.1 of Ixodes ricinus. NCBI lineage: Eukaryota > Metazoa > Arthropoda > Arachnida > Ixodida > Ixodidae > Ixodes > Ixodes ricinus. The sequence goes on along the minus strand of JAZHYW010048886.1, from coordinate 73,259 downwards.
CATGCGCTTTTGCGCAGTGCGTGTGATTGTTAAATCTCCCCCAACCCACATCCTGAAAGATAAGGGCCAACGCCACCTAGCGTTGTCGAAGCCCGCGTGCACTAGAATTTTGACGTCAGTCGCAGTGGATCGAGCAAAGACGCAGATGGAGCACGCGTGTTTCAGGGACTCGTGTCCAATAAATGACGTCAAAGGACGCCCGGCGTCAGGCCCTAGTTGCCGAGTTGGCGCCATCCGAGTGTGCGTGAAGCGTCACGAAGGTAGAAGAGACTCTTCACGGGCTTCAGGGAGATTGCTGCATCAGCCGATAAGGACGCCAGGGAACCAATCACAAAGCAAGGAAGCGTGAACATTACAAGCCAGGTCCCACGTTTCTTAACTTGTCGCTGATTATGGACCTTTCCTGCGCTTATCACACGGGCGAAAAATGTCGAGTCACTGCAGGGAAGTCTCTGTCACGAAATATGAGACGTCGCGAATGCGCGTCGTCTCATATTTCGTGGTAGAGACTTCCACGTTTGGAAGGCGTTCCACAACCCAGTAGACTAAGATGGCGGCGCCCAGGAGGCGATTCTTGGAAAGGTCTATGCGTTATGCTGTAAAAGTTCGTCATCTGCTTTTAGCCGGAAGACACGTAGTGCCAGTCACTGTGATCTACGGAGGGATCTCGTCGAACGGCACAGATGAGCCTTGATTCAAAGATTCAATCTGCGCCATGTCACTGCGCATGACGTGACCACGTTAAACATTGTTTCTTTTCCGGCTTCGTCATTGGCCGAACTCTTTTTTATGGATTACGGGGGATTGGCTACTTGGGAACCACTGGGATAAACTGGACGCGCGGGAATTTTTTGTTTATTTATAGCGCCGGAAGTGTTCGGAAAATGGAGGGCGCGAAGGGTTTCCCGCCCCTTCCTTCGAAGTGTTTGCTTTGCACTTCGTTTCACCGTAAGTCAGAGAGCCGTCGAATGCTAGAAGCCCTTCCAACACGGACTCACAAACTAAAAGTCCAAGGTCGCGGTGCATTCTCTCTACCTGTATGGTTTAGCCGGTAATGTTACACGATAGGTAAGACGAAAAACACCGTGGCGTTGCATTTTTGCGACGGTGTTGTCCTTGTCCTCTCTGTTCCTTGTCTCTAGGTTTTTCATTATGAATTTGCACCAGCTCGCTTGATTTTTACTCTCATTGCATTTCTGCGCTTTTTAATAGGCTACGAGGCGGTCAAATAGGACTCGTGTTCAAATGGTGTTTCACTCATTGAACACGAGCCCCGGCCGAATGCTGCGTCAGAAACATTATCAAATATTTCGGCTGTTGTCGTTGTTGCTGTCCCGTGGGTTGAGTTCGCAACTCAGCCGCTTGGAGCACGACGGTTGGATCTCCTCTCCATTCGAAGCGTTGGTGAGGGCGGGGCGGCGATCGCTCCCTTTCCCTGTCCCACTTGTTTTCAATTCCATCGGTGCCAACTCACTTTTCTTTTTTGGCTCAGAAGTGAGTGTTTCCAGGCACCCTGTTCCTCGCCGACGCGTGTGTCTCGTCTGGTCATTTCGGAGAGCGCGCCTCGGCCCTCAATAGCATCCAAGATGCGGGTCAGCTTTTCCATGTTCCGTCGCATTTTCCATCCGCCATTTCGCTCGCTGGAGTCCAGCGAAGAGGGAAGGAGGGCATTGCGCTCTGTCGCTGAATTGCACGCGGTCGGCTGTGACGGCATCCGTTCCGGGGCAGTGCAGTGAATCGCGAAAACCTTGGAGGTATCCGGTGAAGACAGCCTTGACGCCAGAGAGCCCAGATTTAGGAGAGGCAGCGAGTCAAAGCAACGGAGAGCGTTTGCACAATTTAATGGCGGACACCTCGAGCGCACTTTGGTCGGTCGGAAAAGAAGTGCGCGTGCGCTGCCTCGTCGCCTGACGAGACGCTTGCGGACGACCAACGTTTCTTTACCTCGTCGCAGCTCCTCTTCTATACGCGGCCTAAAAACCACGTGACTCAAATCGGGACGTTGGAAACACTCCGAAATCGAGGCACACTACCTGAAGCTTTTTTGTGCCTTCCGTTCAAAGCCCGCGAGGTTGTCGAAAGGAAAGGAGAAGAAAAGGCGCACAGCTCCATGCATTGACTGTGGGTGAGAGTTTTCCTGGCCAGAGGTACGCGAAAGAGGAGAAACATTTGCCGAAATAGCATTCGTCCAAGAGATCAAATCGTTTTTTTTTTTTTTTTATGACACGTTTTGTTGATGTTGCAGTGAGCGGAGACATTAAATTCCCGCTTCGTGACGATCACCCCTTCCGTGGACTGGGTGTCCGTGTCGGACGGAACTATCGCAGCGTCATGCATGCACGTCGCCTGGAACGGGGAAAGTGTACCCTGCTTGGGGCGAACCGAGAAATTTTCATCTAGAAGAAAAACAAAACAAAGAGAGGCAACGCTACTTTGAAGGACGCAGTCATTATAGGAGCTGGCGGGACTCCAATTTGTCGCTTTCAGCCGCCCCTCACAAAACACCACCACGCGAACGAGCTATACTTATTAATACCAATATAAATGCAAATATTGGTAATGATACCGTTTTACTGTAAAGACTATAAACGGTTCCAAACGAAATACGGTATCTTCCGAAGTGCAGTCGGGGTACTCCTATACACGTTTAAAAGTTGAAATTATACGCGATGCGGACTATACAAAAGATGTTTTTTTGATTGTCTATTATGACAATACGTGACGGTTATTGCGAATGGCAGAGTATGCCGATGGTAATTTGTGTGTGATACAAGCCTCTCTGCCAAGTCGTAAAGCAGGCATTTGTGAAGGTGGGCTGTGTAGTTTTGCGTGCGGACTGAGCGCCGGGAGTCGGACTGTGCGCCGGGTACGGACTATCTATGGAAAAAGGGGATCGGTGGCCGAGTAATAGGGAGTTTTAGTAGACCGTGTTTTCCCCTCCGCTAAGCTCCTCCGCTACCCGGAACTCTACAGCCAAGGCCATCTGCACGCAGGCGCAGTGGCGGTTTCTTCGTTGCGGAGAGCTTAGCGGAAGGGGGAAACACGGTCTACTAAGACTCCCCGTAGTTAGTGCAGCGCAGCTCGGAGGACGTGCAGCGAAAGCTCGCACTGCAGAACCCAGGGATTGGGTTCATTCCCCACTCCTGCCCGTTTCGATCTGGACGAGCGTCGTCCCGGCGTGCGGTCGTGTCTCACTATATACTGCATGATGAACGTCAAAGACCCCAGCCTACCAGCGGTTACAGCATTGGCTAAAGTTTTCATCTACAGGCTAAACCAGTGTCGCCGCACCTGAACGGAAGACCGACCTTACGCTGCATAAACACGGACGTCAATTTTAGAGCGCAGCTCTCGGACGCCCGTTTCCGGGTTGAGCGGCGCCGCCGTTGGCGTGACCGCGCGTCGCATTATGGGACGTTTCCCCGCTAAAGTTAGCGGGGAAATTTTTCAGCTATATTTAGCGGGAAAATTTCCTCGCTAACTTTAGCGGGACATTTTTTTTCGTCAAATTTAGCTGGCAAAAGTTTTCCCGCTAAGTTTAGCGGGGAAACTTAACACGCTAAATTTAGCGTGAAAATTTCCCCGCTAAATATAGCGGTGAAAGTTTCCCGCTATATTTGGCGAGGAAATAGACATCACGTGCCTTCACTACCAATTCAGTTTCCCCGCTAAAATGAGGAAGTTTTCGTAGTTCTGCAACGCTCTCCGCAACCCGCTACGATACCCGGAACTCTACAGTCAAGGCTAACGGTGCGCAGGCGCAGTCGCAACTTCGTTGCGGAGGGCTTAGCGGAGGGAGAAACGCGGTCTACGAAAACTTCCTAATATATCGCTAAATCGGAGGGGAGCGGGAGAGGAAGAGGGGAGGGTACGGAGGGGGAGGAGGAGCATACGCTCCTTTCCTCCTCCTCAAGAGCTGCGCTCTAATTCGGCATTACAGAGAATTGTAAACGTCTTTCTTTTTTTCTTTTTATCCGAGGAAAAACTTTTTATTCTCAACCGAAATCTGCCCCGTGCGGACTTACACATCGGGTTCTGTGTCATAAAACAGTGGGCATGGGACTGAAAATAGCGGCTGAGCGGGGAAACGAGGCGCGTTCGCGGGTGTTAAAAAAGACAAAATGTGCGGGGGCCGCGAGTGTAGGACGATCGGCCAGGGATGTGAGAATGTGGTGTCGAGAGAACTTCAACCGGGCTTACTGCACGACGGTGATCTGAGCATCAGAGAAGGGGAGAGTATGAGAAGCGAACGACACTCTGCAGCTTGAGAAGATAATCGATTGAGTTATTTCAACCAAGCGTCACAGTCGTCACGTCAACGACCAAGAAAAGGACACCCGAACATCAACACATCAATACCAGCCGCGTGCCAAGAAATAACGTATACTAAACGACAACTTTACGTGGTGGCAGCGATGGGATACGTCGAGCCCCTGCGACGGAGCATCGGACGCTCATGACCGACACGAGGAGGGCATCGTATTCGAACACCGGATTCCAGAGCGTGTGAACGTGAAGTGCACTGATTCCAGAACTGCGTGACCCTAAAAGACTCCGAACGGTGAGCGATAGACATTATCATGGACGAGAGATCGCACGCGATTTTGTGGGGTCAGAACAAGAGGCAGCTGAGAGCGAGATGCTTAAAGCTCGGGACTGAAAGCGTTGGGTTATTGAAGAAAGCCGAGCTTGTGGAGCGCATTTTGGAAAAAGCAGGTGGACGGGACCGCGAGTGGCGGTAGGGGTGAACTTGGGGTAAGTTACGCGAAGTGTCTTCGCCTAACATGAGTGAGCATGTAAGGCTCGTCCCGGATCACCGTGAATGGGAACTCAAGATTCGCTCACAGGAGCTGAGGAGGGCTGAGGAAGAGGCGCAACGCGAACCAGTCCATGCCGAGGTCCGGACTGAGTTCGGGAGACGAGGAGCGCAGGGACTTGCGGTGCTATGTCTAGCTCCTGTACCACCCCTCGAAGAAAAAACGGACATAGAGACATATCTTTCGAATTTCGAGACGATCTGCCAGTTTTATCAGGTTCCTTCTGAGCTTCAGGTGTGCGTCTTAGAGTCGATCGTGACGGGAATCGTTCTCGAGGTCTATTGAGGAGCTACCCGTTGCAAAGGCAGCATACTATGGGGCTGTAAAAACGGTGCTTCTGGCCCGCTACTACTTGAATGCCGAAGCATACCGGAGCAAATTTAGGAACACCAGGCGTAATCCAGGCGAGTTTTGCACGGAGTGGACAACCAAGATATGCCGATTTGATGAGCGGTGGTTGAAGGCAAAAGTCGTAGATGACATGGCACGAATGAAGAGTTTTGTCGTCATGTAGAAATTGGAGAAAGCCCTACCGCTGGACATAGTCACTTGGGTTCAAGATCGCCGACCGGAGACTCATGAGGAGTTCGCGAAGCTTGTTGATCGGTACGAAGAGAACTAGAGGCCTCATGACGCCCAGGATCCACACGAAATGTTGATGCGCCCCCCCCCCCCCCGCGTATACGGGCCAACAGTGACTCACAACCTGCTGCAGTTGGTTGTTTTAATTGTGGCTGCAGGTTGGCGACGTGAAACTAGAGTACATGTTCGCGCCGACTTGTTTCAACTGCGGAAAAGCAGGTCATGTCAAAACGACTGCGGGACCGCTCCGAGTTCAAGAGAAGTGACTCAGAACGTACGACTGTCAGACGCGGGGCACTTCAACAAGGCGAACCTGCTTCCCAGACGATGATATCTCACGCGAAAAGTGGAGTCGCCTGGCGCGATTCATACACGCAGTTTTGTTGGCCTATGAACATCTATGACACAGTAGTAATGCGCTTTCGGGACACCGGCAGTACTATTGCGCTTGTCGACGAGTCGCTCGTGTCGCCAAGACAGCGACTCGAGTCGCTGACCAACATCAGCATGCTGGAAGCTATATACGGTGGTTCGTTTCCTCGCGAAGGTCCCCGATGTCGGGGCGAACCACAGAAAGGGGGCCAGACGAAAAGCCTGAAGAGTTCTTAGTGGTACTGTGCAAAGGTGTACTACCCGATGGAGCGAAGGTGTTCTTGCGTAACGACCTTTTTGAAAAACGACAATGTGTTCACCGATCCCATTACCGCTGCTGCTGGAAGTGAGAAAGTGAACGCGTTAACAGAGAGTAAACCGATGGTTAACCGTGGTAGAGGCCCTTGTGTGAAAAAGCGCAGAAGTATTGTATGGTCTAAATAAAGCACCCGACAAAAACTTCATGACAACTCGCGCGCAGAAGAGGAAAGAGCTAGCACAAGAGGCAGAAGATGAAAGACTGGAAAGATAAGGAACGCTGACAACATTAGAGGACAGCACCAATGACGTCAATAAAGAGACAGAGCAGGTCAACGACCCAGAACTCAAATATTGATGGGACCAACAAGGAGATCGAGTGCAGAGCTTTTGGTGTCTGGGGGCTCTTCTGCAAGCGGTTCAATTGAGAATTAAGATAACAACATGAAACGACGAGTTGCGGTTCTGGCACACCGATGGCTTGCAGACCGATCGCGTTGAGGTTGGCCCACGATACAACGCCAGCGGGACACATGGACGTGAAGAAGACGATAGCCAGGCTGGAGGAGGCCCTTTCCATTGTGGACCAGCTCTGCGAGGAAGCCAGGGAGACGACCGCGGAACTGGGGGACTTCCGGGCCACGTGCAAGATCCACGAAAAAGACATCCGGAACCTAAACGCCGCCCAGGCGAAGCTGGCAAAGGCCTTTGAGGAGGTGCACGGCATCCTAGAGGAAAGGGAGCAGGAACTCCTCGAGCTGCAGCAGGAGTTCCTGCATGTACTGGTGCATATACTGCACAGTGCTTGCACGCACAGATGCGGGAAACACTCTGGCAGGAATCTGGACGTGTCTGTACACAGGTTTTGCTAATCATGTCATGTAACACCTGAGACTGTGGTGGAAGAAATTGGAAACTTTTTAGTAGAAGGAACAGACACAGAAATGGACGTCTCAAACTCAACTGAGTTGAATTTGAGAAGTCCATTTCTGTGTCTGTTCCTTCTACTAAAAGTTTCTAATTTCTTCCATCACAGTCTCAGGTGTTAGAGGACATGATTAGCTATCACCAGCTCGCCTGCACACTCACTGTCTTTTCACTTACAGGTTTTGCCTCTCATTTGCTGTTCTGTAGGCGAGGCTCATAATGTCACATAGTAGTTCAGTTACGGCGACACAGTAGTTATGGCCACAAGAGTCCTTAATAGGTTTTGCGCGCTGGGTTGGATTGGATGGGATTATATAGGATTGTGGAGGTTTACCGCTTTGTATCAGGCGATCACAGTATAGAAAGATTGTCTGTTGGAAGCAAATGTGGCCAACACCGAAGGTCATCGGTTATATCGGCCGACAGTTCAAGCTGTCTACGATACGACTCGCGCTCCAGAATCCTTGACTTCGTTTACTTTGGTTAGAGGAAAGTTTCCGTACTCCAAGGATATGACGTATTTGAGAGATGCCGCCGTCAGATTACACCAAAGTGGGCTGGGGAAGACGACCTATTTAAATTTGTTCCCCTTACGCGTCTACAAATGGCAGCAGTCGCACACCACTAATGGCGGCAGCCACGTGATATTTGTTCCTTCCATCTGTTTCAAATAACTGGCAAAGTTAAGAATCCTTTTGTAGTTCTCGAAACTTGGGGTATGCAGTTTGAAATTCTTAAGCGTTTCGAATATGCCTGATGTGCAAAGTGAAACCAATAGCAGTCACTGACAACCCGAGCATCTTATTATCACTCCGCAGCCACTAAGGTTGCAACATTATGGCGCGTTTACACTTGCGAATTCGTGGGCGGATCCGCGCCAGCGACGAGCGGATTTTGGAGCCGTGTCGCGAAATCCGCTCTTCGCTGGCGGAAAATTTGGATCGGTCCTGAACCCGTATCCAAATTTTCCGCCAGCGAAGAGTCGATTTTACCATGCGGCTGCAAAATCCGCTCGTTGCAGGCGCGGATCCGCCCGCGAATTCTCAAGTGTACAGCGCACCATTAGACGATAAGGACGTAGAAGAATAAATTCCGAAGCGAGAAGTGTGAACAAGTGAAACACGCCTTGCGTCTCCTACCCTTTAAGTAACTATTATTAAGCGTTATAATTTTTCGATGTGAGTGACAGGGCATGTTCCGCGACCTTTCCCAGAAAACGCACGTTTATAATTATTTATTGATGCTTACCAGCAGCAACGTGCCTTCCCTGTGGTGCATCACATATGATATGTCTACTTTCAGAACTCTCAGAAATGCACAATGCCCTCAAGAGCACCACAAAACGTAGTGTATAAGTAGTCGTCGCAAAAAGACGGAATATCTTCATCGCGTCTAGTCCGAGCGGGAAATACAGAAGGGAACCGATCTGTGACCTAGCGGTGGGCCAACCATTCGATACTCGGTCCCAGAGAATGCAGAATATCCGCTTACCTGGTTGAAGCCGAACGCTTGCCCTTTGCCGCGGGTCTTCAATGGAAAGCCTGATGCGTTTCACCGGCCTTTTGCGAGCCGTAAAACCAGTTGTCGAAGCTTATCGTCTGCCACACTGGGGAAGATCACCTACCTGCCAGCTAGGGCGCTCGCCGCACACCGCCACCGCTCGAACGCGCGCGTGAAAAGCAAAACAAAAATTCAAAGGCCGTCCTTGCAAAACGCTCCAGAAACGATTTATCGGTCCCGTATAGTCAGGCCTATAGCCTTGAACTCCACGCGCTCCTCGCGCAGCGGGCCTCGCCCGAGGGCTATCGTCGTCAGGATCCTAATTTCGAAGAAACGCTTTGTGGGGGGAAAGGTGCAATGCGCTGGAAGCGATTCTACTCTTTTATGGGCTCGGATTTCCCTGTCTCAGTCGTCCGAGGTACTTACTGCATGCGGCTGGTTTCGCTGTGGGTTTTGCTAGGGGGCAAGGTACCGGGGATCGTACGCGATTGGGCAGTTTCTCATAAGCGACCTCTTCTCCGAAGTTGGAGTTGGAGAGTATTGGGTTCCTTTTCTTTCCTTTTTTCTTACTGGGTTGGTCGAGAGAAGAAGGCGAGAATGCTTCTTCGTCTGAACGTAGGCGGCGGCATTAGATAATTCATAATGAGCACTAAAGACGCTGTCACAGTGCTAAGTTTGCAGGCGCCGTCCGAGGCGTGCATCTTCCTGGTATGACGTCACATTGGTCATAGAAAAAACTGTCTTTATAGACGAGTTCGAAGCATACGTACATATCTTCGAAGCGAACAACATGCATTAGGAAGGTCCGCAGATAAATCTGTCATGTCTCAGCGAACACCGTGTCTTCTGTAGGATGTCCGCAGCTTAAAGCGACCTTCTCTTTCTAAACCAGTGCAGCACGATGAACTCGACAGAGCTGTCTTCGTTGCCGGAGGTCCGAGATGACGCGTGCTGTAGCGGATGTGCTCTTGTAACAGTCAAGGTTGGTTCACACATTCGCCTTTGAGTGCAGTCAACTGCGTCGTAACCGCGTGTAATCGCTTGGGACGAGAGAAAACACCGGCACACTGGCGCCATCTGTCCAGTTGCCCTAGAAACAATTTCGATCTGCTCATATGTTGACCGTGGGTTTCAGCGATTCTTGGGAGATCAAATGTCTGCACTGTTTATGAGATGGTTGCCTATAACGTTGTTGGGATGATTTCGAGCTAACGTCGTAGGAATGATGCGGAAAGTATACCATAATTGTTTCGGAGCTACCCGTTAGATGGCGCCAGTCTGTTCTCTCGTCAGAAGTGGTCCCAGGAGGCTTTGCGCGCAGCCAATTACAGTAAAACGCGAATGTGTCAGAAAATGATGGATCACCTGGAAACTTTTCTGCACGGGTAGGCCCGGTTGAACCGTGTAAGATTTATATATAATTGTGGACACACAGCGCAGCTGGCAATAGTCTGCTGCGACGCGATCTAGCAGATGATGTCCTATTTGCGCGCGCCCCTGAAGCATATTCCGACAGCGTCTCCGCCGGCCAGACGACGCCACTAAAAAAAACAGAAAACACGAAAAAAAAAAAGAATGTCTCGCTGTCATGGCACCTTTGCGCATGCGCTTTGTGAAACGCGGCGTCTGTCTCTGACCTAGACGAACGCTGACTTCTGCACCGCGCCAGAGTCCTCTCCCCTTTAATGAGTTTATAAAAATGTTCTTGCCGTCGTTAAGGGACGAAACTACCGTCAGTGACGAATCTGTGTCTACGAACACGACGCGTAGCGGAAGTTCCATGTTTCGCATGACGTTGCACGCCCAGAAAACGACTTTTAAAAACAAGCGTGTCTCCCATAAAGGAGCAGTGAAATCGGATCCGCGACCGGCAACCACTGGTCGATCATCGAAGAGTTATCAGGTGGCGCCGGCTGTAACCTAGGCAAGGAGAGGACTTTATTTGGCAGCTGCTGGCGACGCACGCGGTGTCCACACCTACGAATATATTTATATTAGACCGTGGCCCGGTACAAATCCGACAGCGCGGTGGACGCTGCAAAGTGTCATTTACGTCTGGTCAGTGCAAGACATGACTATAAGTCTGTTCCAACATGAGAACTGCAAGAAAAGCTCCGCCCCTAGATGAACAGTGCCCGATTGCGCGAGATGTTATGGGCGCCAATCTTTATTAAAAGGTGTTGACGGATCATGCGCCTGCTGTCTCATGACGTCATAATAATTGTGCGTTCGTACTGAGCGCCATATTAACGGCGTTTCTTTCCGGGAGCCTTTCCTGTAGCTCTTGTGTTGTGCCAGTCCATACGTCGTCTGCTCGCGTGTACACGCAGCAGATAGGGTCACCTTGAGCGTGGCTGTGATGATTGTGGATTCTTTCCAGAATCCAAGGCGTGTCTCGGCAGAAAATGTTGAAAGATCGTTTCATGGGCCATGAAACGATTTGTCAACTTTTCCCTTCTTAGCTCTCCTCCTCAACTCACAAATCACGCAGGTACCAAGCAGCTCAAGAAGTGGGAAAGAAGGAACTTCCTCTTGCTCAGCCCTCGTTTGTGTACCTGGACACCGCCATTCTCCTTCTAGAAGATTAGCCCGTCGCTCAAAACTCGGACAAAGTTACTTTCCCCACCCCGTTCACCCCGAAGCTGACAGTGCCGTGGAAGCTAAGTGCTCGTTGGGCCAGGCACACTTCTATCTTCTGCCGCGTGATCACGCTCCCTCGCGCATGCACGACACAGTCGCTCAGAGAATAGGGTCAGTTGATGAAAGGGAGGCGGCTGATTGGTCCGGCAAGCGCGTAGCTCCCACCGCACTGTCAGCTTAAGGGTGAAGGGTATAAGGGAGGTCTGGTGTCGTGTGACGTGCGTTCGGGCCGGCTGACGTGCTTCGGGTACCGCGGATGTACCTCAGTGAAAAGGCAGAGAGCTTACGAAGGGGAGGAGGTACGAAATAGTCCGCCATGTTTTTGAACATTTCGTACCGAGAATCAGGATTCCGACTTTCTATCTTCCTTCTTTTGGCTCATCAAACGATATGCTCTTAGTAAAATCCCAATCTAAATTAATTTATCCCGGGCCGAAATTCGTTCCATGTCCCCTGCCTGAGAACACGAAAGGATGGAGAGGACACGTAAAAAGGACACACACAGCGAGCGTGCTGACGCAAGTACCACCGCGCATGAAGTTTTCGTTAGTGGATCCCCGCCCCAAGACACGCTGAAGCTCGACGAGAGTCAGCACAAAGGAGCGTCCATCTTGGCGTCGGGCTCGGTGTGAGACGCTGCCAGACGCGCTGGCTGCGATGCTCTTGCGCGAGCTTGGCAGCGCTGCTTGTATTCACCGTTGACGACGTTTAAAGTGGAGGTGAAGCCCTCGTCTTCTAGGGTGTATACGCCGGTAGCACGGTGGAACTTGGCGTCAGCCCGCTCGTTGTGCGCTCACGCCGAATTACCGGTGACTGCCGCTAACGATGACCAAATGCGCGCCAATAGGGAGTTTTCGTAGACCGCGTTTCCCCTCCGCTAAGCCCTCCGCAACGGAGCAGCCGCTACTGCGCCGGCGCGCCGATGGCCTTGACTGTAGAGTTCCGGCTAGCGTAGCTGGTTGCGGAGGGCGTTGCGGGACAGCGGAAACGATCTACGAAAACTCCCTAATCTCTGCAGTTGCGATTGGCGAGCGAATGCCGAGGTGGGCTTCGTGTCATGACTGCACAGTGTCACGGGATACGAGACGCTGTGACCCTGTCAAAGTCATGTTGTCACGTGACATCACAGTATCACTTTGACACTCCGTCACGTGACACAATGATGTGGCACCGTGGTGTCACGACACTTGACACCATTACGTCAGTCTGACGTCCCGTGACGTCGTGGTTAGTGCGTAGTGTGACGTCACATGACGCTTCGTGACACTCTGACGTCCCGTGACACCGCGGGACGCACTGACGTCACATAACGCGATGATTAGGGTGCAGTGTGACGTCACATGACGTCATGATTCGTGTGCTGTGGGATCGTGTGTGGTCTGTGTGCAGCAATGTGCGCGGCAGAGCGTGTAGCGCCCCCAGCTATCGCCGCGGTTAATTTGCGGGACACTGCGAGGCACCGCGAATCAGTTTTGCGAGGTATTTCCGACCGTGTAGCTTGCTGCGTAGTAATATCTGGTGCAGATTGATTGTCCTACTACTGATTGATGTTGCTTTCGTTAGAGTTGTGCTGTCCCCACGGACGATTTGCGGAACTTTCTGCCCATCGCTTTCATGGATGCAAAGCTTAAAATGTTGAGATATGCGACATTGTTACAAACATCAGCCAGTACATAATGAATGGACAACCAGAATTCAAATAAACATATGGCCGATCTGAAAATCCAGCAATCTGACACTCGCTATACTGCCGAAATCCGGAGCCGAGGAGCCGTATCGAAATTGCAGAAGTAGACGAAGTCTTGGCTTAGTTGAGAGTGTGTTGTTTTTCGGCTGGTTACTCCTCCGAGATAACAAATATCACTTAAAATTCGACCCTTGATGGTATGAAGGACCGAAGTCGGCACTTAATACTTCTCATAAAAAAAATAATCCTATTTTTTAGATTAGTTGGAAGATCAGTTGGGAGATCGAGTAATTTAAAATTTTGTATTTACGTTTTGATTGTCGATTGAAGTTTAAATATGACACTATTCTCTTTTAGGGAAACCGGTGTCGACCTTCGGCATATTCCCTGCAGTCGATACTTGCTCGAACAAACAAGTTTTTATTATTTTCACGAACCATGCACAATCAATTGGAATAAATTCGGCAGTATGATCTTCATCTTCCATTACTTCGCAAAAGCCATTGACGATCACTCGTTTTATTAGTTTCTTAGCGTTCCCAGTGCTTTGCTTTGTAGATGCTTTCACGGATGCAATTCGGGCTTTGTAATGTAATTGGTGAAAAGAAGACTGCTCATGGTGGCAGCGTAATCACATAGTTTCTTCGGCCGTCTATATCCCGTTTTTCCAAGTGTGAAACAGTGGCTGAGATACGTTTGCTTTGTTTCGTTTTATTGTTAGCTACTATTTCCTCTCCCACAAATACAGGGGGCCTAATTAAAAAAGAAAAACCTACAGTGTGTACAAACAAAAAAACGTGATTGTTGTGCGTGATAATTTATTTTCCTATAGGTGCCTCAATAGATAAACTCATGCCAAGTCCCTGCAATGCTATTCTTTGTTCCTAATTTTTCTGTCCGGATTCTTTTGTAATCTTCTAAAGCTATCTAAGGCTTACAATAATGCAAAACAAACACACTTTTTATACTAATATTTTAGCAAGGACATTAACGTGTATGTTTGAGCGTGTTGGTGTCTAAATTACAGAAACGAAAGAGGCACAGAGTAGACCCTACATTATTGTCTCTCTCGTCCTACTAACGTTTTCATGATGAATGGGAACGTGTTGAAACATGATTTAATGGCTGTCACACTCAAACATGCCGACCAATGAAAATCATCAGCTGTTAATTTTGTCAAAAGGAAAATACAACGGAACAATATAAAAACTTCCCGTGCGTCTACTTTCCCTAAGCCCTTGGAAAGCCAATCACTTTGATGTGACATGTGATTTCAACTAATCAAGAAGCTACCAAATACACTTCAGCTAAAAAATCAAAATTATTCGTGCCTAGTAACACTGAACGTGACAACATGTGAAATGCCATGCTCAGTGTTTCACCGCAGACCTAATTGTTTTGTTGGTGGAAACGTCTTTTTCTGACATCGACAGGTCTATATTTATGTCAAACTTGCAGAGGTTTATTCTTAAATAGTACGCTGACTAGATTTCGAGTGTAGAATGTATCGTTATCTTATTTTTAATTGATTGTGCGCTTAATCACCCCACGAGACGCCATGCTGCTAATAAATCGGCTGTGAAATAAGCTAATAAAAAAAAGACGCTATAAATAGAGTCAAACAAATTGAAACAACCAACAAGCAAATAAAAGAAATGCCACATTCACTCGAGCTGATGGCTCCAGACTCATCCGTGGCTTAAATTAAAAGCGAGTCTCGGAATCCCTAATTGCCACCGTGAGTGTCCGTGGACGTGTTCGGAGTGCAAAAGAGAGCAGGTTTGTCACCCGAGTGCTGCGTCACGCGCTCCGACGGAAACTTCGCACTCAAACCGAGCTGCGCGGGGCGGTGTGTCTCCACTTCTTTGGCAGGCGGTTCGAAAAACGCCTCCGTAAGCCAAGAACCTTTGAGCGAATCAACTTATACTTATTAGCCAGCACTTATGTCCCATGGCGCCGGTATACCTCAGATAGACGTCGCCGCATTTGAGTACCATATTTGCAAGTTTTCTTTTTTTAAGTGCGTTCGCTTTCAAGACTAGGTAAACAGCCAGGAGGCCTCCTGTAGGTTTTCAGGAAACAGCTTGTTAGTTTAATATTACATTCGGAGATTGAAGATGTTGAACATACATAGCGCGAAGGACAGACAAGGACACAAAGAAGACATTACTACCGCTGATCGTTTTCGTGCGATTACAAGGAAGAGTAGAAAGAAGTGAGAGTACGATTAGAGTTACTAGACGTGCTATGCTAAAAGTATTGGCACTCCCTTCCCCGATGATCTTGTAGGCGCTTCCATTTTGGTGCATAGTGCAGCGTGAACGCGATTGGCGGTAATTATACCCTTTGCAAATGCGACTTCCTGAAATGTAGGCAAGTTGTCAGGAACCTCGGGAGATATCGTATCAACTCCGTCGCTGACATTTTTTAACCAATATCTTTTTGAAGAACGGAAAATCGTTTCTTTGTTCAATTTTTGTCAAGGCTTTTAAAACCACCAATCTGGAATTTAAGCACCAAGATGGCTCAGAAAGTGTCGCTACTCTGCAGTGTATACCTTATTTAGAAGCTATATACTCGTTGTCCCCTCAAGAAAAAAGTAAGTTTTTTTGCGCCATTGTTCATGCGCCGCACGAAGTAGTTCTTACAAGATTTAATTGTCGAAGGAAGAGGCGATGCTTTTGGCGTTTTAACTGTGTACGTCTTTGGATGAGATAACATTTATCTAATCTAAAATGTACCTACCTATATCTTAATGCTCCACATAAAAAGGGGAATTAGTCATGCTCCGCGAGGAGCCGGACAACTTTAATTGTGGCTTTTGTGAAGAAATAAACAAAACAAATATAGTTATAATGTAAAAAAGGAAAACCGGAAAACGACGAAAGCGAAAGGAAGAAACGGAAGGAACAGGATACATTAAAGCAAATTCAGGAAGAAGGGACCTTCGCGCTGTTTACGTTTGAGATGCTTAACCAACTAATAGTTACAGACATCTTAAAGGGGCACCCAACTGCTTTCTGTAGAAGCTTGTTTTGACGGCATATTGTTGTGGGTTGGGTTGGGGTTGAGTCAACGAAACATAACCAGTTCCAGATGGCAAAACGTCCTAGTTCACGGCAATAAAAATACACGAGCACTATTTTCTGTTCTTTAGAGGGGCGGGTGGGGGGGGGGGGGAGGCACTATCGGGTTTCCATTACTTCCATAAAACTTTACCAGTGATTATAGTTAATTGCGCAGATATTCCGAACGTTACTATTGGTGTTATTTTAAGGCGCGTTGTGCGTTATATTTTGTCAAAAACGCCAAATCTTTGGGTGCAGGGGCCGCGTATTGTGGTACAGCAATTATCGTTTGAAAACGCCGTCCGACGGCGCCCCCTCGTGTCTGCTCCAAGGCACGAAAAGAGGGGCGTGTTACGATCTTTGATAGATTTTAATAGGGAAGTCGGCCGTCCCGGGGTGTCAATTTTTTTAATTTTTATTGAAGACGTTTAGAGCGTGTAGATTGAATTATCACCATCAATAAACAATTTCAAAACCCACTTTCAAAAAAAAAAAAACAGAGCGTGACCTGCTTTGTTCTTCGTTCTTCTCTAGTAAAACGTCTTGTACGTATGAGAATATTTTTTGTTTGTTCAATAAACAGATACGCTCAGATAAGATCATATAAGAGCATATAAGGTTATATACTAAGTTTAAAGAAGCTTCTTATCAGTTTTTTATAATTTCTTATATACACGTGTACGTTTCTTATATGTTCTTATATGATCTATACTTGATCACGTGCGTTTATTGGACCAAGAAATTTCTCATACAATTAAAAATTTTCACTGGGGTTCTGCGTTATTTTCGGCGAACAGCGTAATCTCGTAGACTGTGGAGCGATATTCAGTTCTTCGGGATTCGTCAAGGCCGAAGTTTCTTAAGTTGTCGCTCAGTATTGGCGAGGAGATCCAGCTATAGGGGGCGCACTGACTCGTTTGTTGTCCCCACACCTCAGTGTTTACCCAACAGAAGGCCTGTGGACTTGCCCACAGGCCTTGTGGACATGTTCACGTCTGAACGTAAAAATACTAGCAATGAACGAAGTGCCGTTTATTGTTAGTGCGCGATCTCTCCCGAAAGCAGTCGTCAGAGAATGCGAGCTTGGCCCACTTCGGCTTTGCTGGGGCATATGCACCGTTCATGCTGCATTGTTCATGCAGGCCGGGGTGGTAACAAAAGAGCCCCTCATCCCCCTCAGGCGTCCGGAGAACACAAACTCCAGCCGAACGCTGACGCGGCGTTCGGTTAAGTCAGCCGAGCGCTGAGTCATTGTTATTTGTTGTCCCCATTCGTGTGGTTCTAAAGTTAGCCGCTTGGGGCGCCACGGTCGGATCTCCTCCCCATAGTCAGCCTCAACATTTTAGAATGCAGATGTTGCGAGACGCTTACCTTTAAGTCTAGTGGCTTCGCAAGTCTCAAACAATCTGCTGACAGTTATCGTAAAATCCGTATCGTCACGAATAGAAAGTCAAACGGGGGCTCGAAGGTCGCGAATGAAGTGAGGCGAAGCTGTGCCGACAACTAGAAGGGAGGACCATACGTGGACAGAGCGAGACACAGTTAGCGCGAACACGAGATAGCCGGTTCTCCCTGCTTTCCAATTCGATGAAAACTACCGAAGTGGTCAACAGGTGCCAGGGGTAGCTTCAAGTTTTGCACCCCATCGGCGGTCGACGCGTTTCATCTTGGCATATTCTTGAACTTCCGCGAGGTGCGCGGATTCGGGAATACGAAACAAAAATAATCCCCGAGTCAAGTTTTCAGACCGCATGTCGGTGTTAATCCACGAACGCATTTAAAATGAGCATAGGGAATACTAAAGAACGGGGTGCAACAAACTGTGCTGCATCGACAGATGAAGCGCAGCTTCTTCTATGCTTGCTTCATGTGAGCCTATCAATGAGCACCGCTTTGGGATCCATGTACACCAATGCGCGACTATGACGTCACGCCGCTGTGGTGGCGCTGCTGTCAGCACAGTGGATGGATGGATGGATGGTAATGGCTATACCCTTTGTAATGGGCGGCAGCTTGCGCCGCCTAGCCTAACATTTCATCATCCCTTCTTTTTTTAATTTGTATAAATTTTGTTATAACACAACCCCCCCCCTCTTTTTAAAGTGATTCCATTGCTTATTTTTATCTGTATTTTTTTTACCCCTCCCTAGATCTTTTCCACCAATCTTCCAATCTCCTCTTAGTTACCGCAATTCTTTCCCTATCCATTCGTCTATCCATGTCTGTAAATCCCAGTGTCCCCTCCAAATCCGTAGTCACTCCCACCAAGAGGGTGGGACGAAGCCCCGTGCACCTTAAAATTACGTATTCTATCGTTTCTCTTTCGTGGTTGCATATGTTGCATAGAGTGTCAATTTCCTGGAATTTAGCCCTATATGTTTTCGTTTTTAGCACCCCCGTTCTAGCTTCAAACAGTAATGAGCTCCCCAATGAATTATCATACAACTGTTCCTTCTTTATTTCTTGTTGCACGCCCGGACGCCAGTGTTGCCAGATGATCCCACCAAAAAACCGCCAAACGCCTGGGAGGTACAGCCCAAATATAGCCAAAACCGTAAAAAAAATATATATAGCCAAAATAGCCAAGACTAAAAACAATGATTTTTAAGCCTATTATTGACAATTTCTCACACATATACAAAACACGTTAAATTCCCTTTTTCAACCCTCAGATGCGCCACATTTTCTGTACTTTATGTGACTTGTAAATTAAAAAAAAAAAGCTTTGGAGGGATGAAAATCCGTACAACACTGACCCTTCCTTCGTAGGTTTTACGAAGTACAAAACACACAGACAGCTTTATTGTGAAGCCCGGGAGATATGATCATACAGTAAAAGAACAGAAGCAGAACAGTCAGAACACTAGGTGTTTCAAACCAGAACCCCCAATATCTAGGGTCCTTACCAATATCCAACCCGTCTGTTTTTGTTTGTGTGTGTAAAACATGAATGTCCTCCATTCCATTTCACGCTATTCCTGACTGTTTGTCCTTTCTTTGGGTGGGCGACGACTGGAAGGTAGTCAACTGTTTAGCGGTGAAGCTGCGGACTTCTCATTTTTACGAACTTGGGTGCCTAAGGATTCTCACAATGGGCACCAAAGCAGCATTTGGAGAGTTCAGTCTTCGTCCGGGCAGAGACATATGCGTCCGGGTTGAAGATGGGCTACCGGACCTGTGGAATCTGTTTGGTTTGCTCCACTGCGCTGTGGGGAGACCGCTTGAACTCTGCAAGTATTGCTTCACTGCGCATTATGAAAACCTCGAAGTTTGCAGAAGTTGGAAGCCTTTCTCCTTTCTCTCTCTTCTCTCGACTAGCCAAAAGAGAAACAATATTTTTTTTTAAACTGATGAGAAGTTTGGAAATTAACTAGTCGAACTTCATAGTTTGACTCCGAGCCTGAGGTTCGACAAGAGTCCGCCACATTCTAAGAAATGGCCCAAAAATAGCCACATAACCAACCTATGAAATTTTGACGCCAACTAGAGGAAAATGTAACCCAATTTGGCTTTATATAGCCCAATATGGCAACACTGGAGGGACGCTTCATCTCACGCTAATCTGGTTTCTGCGTACACAGGGTTGCCGGACCTGGTGCGGGCAAAAGGCTGCCTCGCTTGTCAATAGCGGGTTGGCGTATATTCCATTTCTTTCTTTCGCAGGTCCGAGTCGTACGACTCCCCCGCGATGGAAGTCCATTCATGCAGTGAGTCTCCGCGTCTTCCAAGGGTAACCCCCCCCCACCCCTCTTCTGCGCGACCTTCAGAGTGCCTTCCTTTCTACTTCTTCGTCCTTTTTGAACGCGAACGAATACGAAGGGGATCAGTGACTGCTGATCTCGCATTCGTTCGCGCTTTCGTTTTTGGCTTCAAGTCTGGAGTAAATCTATTCGACACAAACATACATGTTGCGGCTACGGAGAAACGCGCGTTACCGAATCTCTTCTTGTTTTGTTTGTTTTCTCAGGAAAACGCGGAGTACTGATAAGTTTTCCGCCCTCACTCATCCAGGGTAACTTTAATCTCGAAAACCCCCAACCGTCGCAACAAAAAGGAAACAACAACAACAAAAAAATTTCGCAAGCAAGCATAAAACCTTAGGACCACCAGAGTTCGCCAGCCCACGATTCTTTTCGAAATGAGTCGACCCTACCTTCTGCCCACATATCAGTGTAGACTTTTGATTATTACATTTCACTGAAAGCGAAGAGGACGAAAGATTCAATCACAGAGAAACTGTTGAAGATGTTGCGGCTCTCTTTCTATTTTATTCGGTGCGCGCGCATGCGTAGATGCAGCGGTCGGGCCTCAAGTCAGTGGGAGAGGGAGAGGTAGAAACATCTGTACAGAAATGCCTCCAGGAGATTCATGCCATCCAACTCGTTGCCTAAAACTGCGTAAAAAAATTCTCTAAAAAAAGAGGAAAGTCAAGGCGACTGGTAATTGAATGAGAGAGTGCGATGATGACATTGATCCTCTCCTCCTCTCTCTCTCTCTCTCTCTCTCTCGCGGGCGCTTTTCCTGGACGAACAAAATTCTATGTACCTAAGCAAAACATATGCCTTCACAAAACGTTTCTCAGATCGGAGGAGAGCCAGACCAGTCGGTCAACAGAGTAGATAGTTCATTTTGAAAAAAAAAGTTTTAAGAAGCCCCTTATGTAATTCAAACGCTTCGTGCGTTCAAATACATAATGTCCTCAGGTCATCAGATCTCATTAGGAGCAGCTCTCGAAAGGTGACAGAGCGGCAGTGTGTGAATAGCGCCTGTTGATATAAAATACGCTCGCGGGATGTCGGCCTCCCCAAACCCGGATGTCCATTGTTCCTGTTTCAACAGATGTAGTTGCAGAGGTGTGGTTTTTGACGCTCGATGCGCTTACGTGATATTAAGACTGTCTAATTAAATGTGCCACCAGCTCGTTGTCGCGGGCGCATGGAGCTCTTCGAAGGGCTATCAACGCGTGAGGTCGCAGTGCACCACGCTAAGCCCGTTACCAATTTTCGGTTTTCTGTTTTTTTATTTTTATTATTATTTGGCACAATACATTGAAGGGGTCTTACTTAACCACATCGACGTTTAATGACGTTTATTAGGACTCGAATTCAGCGCAAGAGGTCGGTGGAAAGAAATGTCACAAATAAACAAACAACTATGCCTAAAAGAAACAAAAAAAAAGTGCAGCGCTATGAATTTTACGTATCTTGGTTTAGGTTTTAACTCCATTCTTTTTTTTTTTTCACCAGCCTATTAAAAGCTTATATGTCGTACACCGAGTTCAGGTTAATTGAATAGCCAAACCCACAAAGCCTGTATTTCGGCGTCAACTATTTTGTGTCGCGGTGTCGAGGCTATAGGCCCGTTCACACTCTTGCGACCGAGTACGACCGAGAGAGACCAGACCGGTTTTTAAGCCTCTTGCAATCTCTTAGGACCATCTCCGCTGTAGCGCATCCGGTCCTAAGAGATCGCAAGAGGCTTAAAAACAGGTCTGGTCTCTCTCGGTCGTACTCGGTCGCAAGAGTGTGAACGGGCCTCATAGCTTAGCTTCCGCGGTGCTCGAACCCTGTCGAAGCTATATAGTTCCTCGAGAGCGTGCGAATGAGACGCACGACGAAATCGCACGCTCCCGAGTAGTGCGGTGCTGCAGCCAACACCGCCCAGGAGGCAAGGCCTGCTCGTGACGTCATCGTTAGTGGTTCCCAAGCGTCCAACACGCCGAAGCTCGTCGAGAGTGGCCGCAAAGCGGCAGGCGCGTCCCTCTTGCGGTCACCACGGGCTAGCGTCGCGCTCGTTCTGAGACGCTTCGAGACGCCCCATCGACTACGCAGGCTAGGCGGCACTGTGCGCAAGTGAAGACGTTTGGGGGAGCCTTGTTTTCGAGGTACTGTTGCTGCAGCGCCGTGGAAGCTACGCTAATCTCGACGATGTAGCGCAAAATGTTTGACGCCGAGTACAGGACCTGTATTCGTCTACCGACAGGTAAAATGAAGAGTGCAAACATCACCTCGACTTTCGTGCTGTGCCGGTCACATTGCTCGTCTGCGACGCCCGGTGTCACCCAGAGAAGACCGAGGACAGGAACCGCGGGAACGAAGGATGAGAGTCTACACGGCCGAAACCGAAGTGAGGGAGATGCTCTTCACAACCGAGCCGGGCCCTCTCACAGGTGGTTTTTCGTTTTGCGCTTCAACGATCTGAAACCGCCCGCATAAACACCGCTCGCCTTACTCGCAGCAGCGCTGTTGGTGGTCACTCGCTCGCGGGATGTTCCGACGAGCTGCGGCCTCCCCTCGCGAACAATGCACCTGTCCCGTTAGCAGAAGGCGAACCTTAACCATACTCCAGCTGACCGGGAAACTAACCGGAAACCTGTTTGCCTTCATCCCACCTTTTGTGCCGAGCTCCGTTATTTAAGCATTTCATAACGTCGATGGTTCTTCTTCATTGGTTCGTAACTGGTTGCAAAACGTAACGCCCCTTGTCGTCTCTTGTCAGTGACAGCGCAGGGAGCCGAATGACATCTGTGTTTGCGTTCGTCCGCTACTTGCCTTTTTTTCTTTTTTGCGCCGTTTTATTTATGCTTAGCCAATCGGGCTCTGAATGGAGGCGAGAAAGTGAGTTGAAACGAGCAAGAGGCATATTCCGCACGAAGATGATATGAAGGATACTGTCTGTACGAATACTTCATACAAATTCGTGACACCGCCTGTATCTATACACAAATTGCTCGTTCGGAAACGAGCACGTTTGTCCGCGGGAGTTTAGTCACTGCGCCTGCGCAGACAAGCAAATTGCGAGGAGTGGAGAATCACGCATGCTCCGTTCCTCGGCCATGGAGTGACGTCACAGGCATGATCCGATATACACAGCCACTGAAAGCTTGGGAATCGCAGGGCGAAGCTGATTATGTTATCGACTGGTCGTGCCCTGTTTCTTCAGCTATCGGTGGCTGAAGACTTTCGTTCAAACGTCTATACTTCATGTTACCCTTAAGAACGGACGCAGCCGATGCTACGAGCTGATGGCACAGATCAAACGGCCTCTAAAGCGCACCATCCCGGTGTTGGTCATGTTTCTGTAAAGGCCCGTTCACACTCTTGCAACCGAGTACGACCGAGAGAGACGAGATCTGTTAAAACTTCTTAAAATTTCTTAGGACGAGGGAAAGCGCTGGCAGTATGGCGCCATCTATGCGGTGATTTTTGAACTGCATTTCACAAGAGCGAAAGTTTTGCGAGATTCCCGACGTCAATTGTGCGTAATACCTATAAGCAAGGCTCGTTTATAACGTTGACAAAAGTTTTTCGAGCCAAGAAAGAAAGGATAATGCGCGAGAGAAATATAAAATATGCCGGACCGCCAAGTTTATACTGCTACCCAATAGATGGCGCCAGGGTGTCCTCCCGTTGTAAGAGGTTTTAAGGAACCCAGTTTTAAGAGGTCGCAAGAGTGTGAACAGGCCTTTAGCGTACGATCATCACTGAACCAAGTCATAAACGAAAAACGTCCAGTGACTTGCGCTTTTTAAGCTGCTTGATGGGTCCCGTTACCTCATAGTGTCGGCCGCGTCTTCGCTGAAACGAAGTATAGATCGTTGCTTCTGCCAAGGGCATTCGTTGCATACGGACGTTCTCTTGTTCCTAATATAAACGAACAGACAAAAGAACTGCTCATAGCAAAAAAAAAGAAAAACGTACCTAAAGTTTATCTAGAGCTCAGATGAACTTTAGATGAACTTTTCTGCTCGAAGGTCCTCTATTTTAACGAACATAAAATATTAACGTCCGATGAACCTGTTCTGCTCGAAAGTCACGATTTCAATACATTCTCAGATCAACATTGAAATTGTGTTAGCGTTTATGTCACACATCGACTTAAACAAATTACAGCCTGAGACGTCAGCATTTTTTAAAACCCCGAAATAAGACTAATCAAGGAACTCAAAAATTATTCTTTCATATCCTGGATATCCGCAACAAACATATTTGAATTGATCGACTGGTTTATTAAATCTCTTCCATGTTCTCTTTTCTTTTTAATGATATGGGTTATGAATTACCTAGTCAGTTCTTATCTAGTGGAGTAACCTCGTAATTTGTGCTGTGTGTACTAGTTTCCGTTCTTTTCTGTTTTAAATTTGTAGGCCCGCTGCTTGAGTGCTGTAGTTTGGTTGCGACCTCGCCAGGCGATTTCAATTACTTTTTGTCCGAACCGCCTTGACACCCGTGTCAAAATAAGATATGTCAGTCAATCGATCAATCAAAAGGCGCGTTATTGAGGAAATAAATGGCGTGGCAGTTCTTTGCAAAGATGAAAATACAAAACAAATATTCCTTAGACTTTTATGAAACAAGAACCACGGCCTCTCGATCCCTTATCAAGCGGCTGTGCAAGAAATATGATTAAAGTGTATCTTTTTTAGAATGCGATAATACACTCGTAGTATCCGAATTACACAATTTTAAATATACTTTGTGATTTCATCTGGCAAGATGGGCACTAAACGTATATATGTATCATACTATTACCAAAGTAAAAACACTTTCAGCTGACTTTTAAAGGGTTTAATAAAATTGAGAATAAATATATTGTTTGTTTCTTACAGTGAAAGACGGCTGTGAAATGGGACATATAATACAACTGTTGATCATTGAACTCGACCGTTTTGTTCCTACAAGCAGGCGGACTAGGAATGAGAATACGAATACCTGTACAGGTACTCGTATTCTACGAGAGTTAAACAAACCAACAAAAGGTCATCTTGACTTGAAAACGTGGACACTAAACAAACCGCTCACCGACGGCACCAAGCATTTTTTTTTCCCGTAAGGACTCCTACTCGTCGGCCAAAAGGTCCCGCCCCCGCCAAACGCAGCTCTCCGATTGGTCCACCGGAGCGGCGACGACTTGATCTCGTCGCCAGGGTAACGTCAACCCCCGCCGGAACGCGCACGCGCTCTAGATCTTCCCTTCTCTTCACAAGGTAGTATAAAGACCTGGATTCGAGACCTTCGCAGATATCTGAACTTGAGGAGACCACAGAAACTCCACACCTGGTAAGTAAGTGCTTTCTTTGTAAAATTGTTATTAATCCTTGCGTATTCATATGATTACCGACAACTTAGAAAACTGAGGGCGTGTTTTCTTTATGTTCGTGTTTCTTGACTAGTGATTTATTGATTAGCGTTCTTATCGGCTAATGCTGTAATCTTATTGGCGGAGGAGCGATGATAAGATG
Source organism: Ixodes ricinus (assembly GCA_037355805.1). Classification (NCBI taxonomy): domain Eukaryota; kingdom Metazoa; phylum Arthropoda; class Arachnida; order Ixodida; family Ixodidae; genus Ixodes; species Ixodes ricinus. Next base: position 48,167 of record JAZHYW010048886.1, on the reverse strand, counting down.
TTCGGATCTCGCCACGCCCACAAATTTTCAAGTTGTCAGTCGCTGTATATTGTGCTAAGGATAACCACAATTATTTTAGGCGTCATATTTCCGATGGAAAAATATAGAGTTAAAAACGTTACAATCGACAGGTCTAACACTCTGGCAAAGATTACTAACACCACCCCAAATACCTATCAGCCTGAATCAACCATATGGCATTATGTCTTCCAACACAAGTACATCATATTTCCTTTCTTTTATGCCGAAAATCTCTTTGAATTGGAATTACCTTCCCACATATGCGCCTGAAATTGCTGACATTAAAAGTTTTAGAAATGCCGTGATTAAAGATTATAGCTGTAATGAGCCGCTATAATTGTTCTCGAGTTTGTTATGCTGTCCGTTTAGTGCTCCGTATTTCTGTAATCAACTCCCCTCAATTATAGTTACTTGAGATAGAACGTAATTTAAGTACATTTGGGTTCTTACAAATCTATCCACTTACAGGAACAGTTATTAAAAAAACGCAGCTAAGTAGCATTTTGAATAATCTTAAAATATCTGATGTCGTCGAGGTGAGCGGCAATTGCTGACCCATGGCATCACTTTCGAATGCCGAAACAAAACTTGTCCTATATTATAGTCAGTTTAAGTAAAATGTTAAGAACGCCGAGAAATTATTCACGAAGCAAGAAATGTGAACATATGAAACCGCGCCCTGCCGTTTTTAAGTTGTTAATGACTATAGATTAGATTTACAACTTTGCTAACGGCGCAGCTTTAGGCTGATGTTGATGCAGACTCTATTTGAATTACTGTAATTATCGACGTAATCTTGAGCAGTAAGATTCTTTGAAACATGGGAAATATTCAGTTTGCGGAATTGCAACCGACTACAGTAAATTGAATGCGTTTTATTCCTTACTTGATAGCTCTCCAATATTACTCACTAGAAAATATGTTGTTGAAAATATGCTGAAAGTATAAAAAAATAGCTTCTCTTTGCCTAATCTCTGTTTATGCCGGAAGATTTCTCGTTTATGTTTGTTCAAAAATATATTTTTATCAACCAAGTCCTGACATTTCAACTTCTACTGGAGAGCCATTCTACATATCACCACGCATCGATCACGATCACCCACATAAAGTCGGGATTCCACGGTGTCGCACTAATACCTACTCTAAATCATTCAAACCTCGTTCGTCTACTGAATGGAATCATCTTCCCACATCCATTGCCACAATTCTTAATCCTGCTTATTTTTTTTTAAAATGCTCTAACCGGACTACAGCCTGTTTCATGATTTTCTTGTTTTGTTTGACTTTTTGTACATTGTAAACCCATCCCCCTCAGTAATGACTTGGGGCCCTCAGAACAAAAATAAATAAAAATGAATGAAAATAGCGTATACAGATTTAATGAAACTCACACGATAAATCGGGCACAAATTAAAACCACATTAAACTGTGAAGAGGACAGGAAAGTGTGGATTACTGGTGATTACGGCTATATACCCAGGCTTGTGGGATTGGGGTTAATTTTCTTTCGGCGCCTTGCTGGGTGCGAAGCTAAAGGATGTTACACGACCACCTGACAGACAACGCGCTTCCTAGAAGTATTTCACGTGGAACCAGAGTCAAAACGGGACTAGTTTATGCAGTCCACTTTCCCGACACTAGGTTCTGATTTTCGCTAGCCTTTTGATCGCATGATGCAGGCTCGAACCCAGGGTTCTCTTTTTCTATACAGGTTCCTTTGAAAGTTTAGCATTTCCCTAGTTGCTTCGCAATTTGAAACTTTATTCTTTCAGGTGGCACGTCATTCCCAGGATCTTCGAAAATTACTTTCCAAAAAATCCAGTGCGTTTGCTTTCTCACAAAGCACTTGGGAGAACAAATTGCACTAGATCTACAGAGGAAATTCGCAATTGATCGACTAGTGCGCGAATGACCGGGCTGGGAAAGTGTGATGGACGTGAATCATCATGCTTAACGTTCCAGCACAGGCTGTTTTTGTTTTTCGTTTTCAAGGTCTTAACACCTTTTCAGCTTCCATATTCGCCAATCCCTCTCCGTAGCTTGCAGCGATTGACTCTCCCAAGTGCTCTGCGGAAAAGGAAACGCACCAGAGGTTTTAGAGTATTCTCATAGGAACGTACGTTTATTAATAATAATAATATATCTAACTGATAAGTTTGTAATCCGTTAACATGAACAGTTCGAGTTTCTTCCTGTTTGATAGTTGTTCGCTCGTTCTTTCAGTCGTGTAAATAATCTCAAGAATGCGATTTGAAGCTGTCTCACATCGATTGACGGTGTGTCAATGAAGCGCGCAATCCTTTTCAGCCCTTTGAATGGACCGAACAGGATAATTTTAAATTTGTTTAATTTAGACGAGGATGAGAAAAGCGTACTAACAAAATTCGAAGCATTACACTCTTATTTTAGAGCAAGTACTTAACATTCTACTAAACATATAGTCCTAGAAAAATAAAAAAATGAGTACTTTCTCCAGGAAAAACTTGACATCAACCTTCGCATTCCTATAGATTAGGCAATGAGCAGATTATATCTCCTCTGATATAACCGTATAGAATGAATCTAAAACCAGGCGCTATCACTAACGATTTAGGGCCATGGAGCTCTCGTTGAGTGGACGCGCCGATATTTCATTGTCCCAGCCCTCTTCGATGATGAATGTACCGGCGTGCGGTCGTGTATCCCTACTGCGTGGATGTCATGTTAACAGATCCTCAGTGCTAGCAGTGGTAATGCACGTGTAGCCATATTGTTTTCATCTACAGCGTGAGACACCTATGAATGCTTATCATTGGGACTGCGACTAACTTTCCGCTGTCTTAAACATACGCACAACACGATTACTTTTATTAGCATTCCGCTTCTCTTTCTTCTATGGGACCATGTCAACCGACGATGCGTAGCTTTAAATTTTGTCGACTCCATCGTACGGTTGCTACTACTCTACAAGGGCGATTCTCAGGAAACTCACAATCGCACAACCGAGGACGACATCGGCCGACATCTCACACGATCAGTGTCCTTCAGGCAACCTAGTCAAGCTGATTAAAGACTGGTCAAGCGGGTATACCTTAATCCAGCCAGTGTTGCTTTGACGACATCTAGTATATATGGATGCCAAAGTAAGGGAAAATAAATGTTTTAATCCTTCGTAATGAAAGATTCGTTATTCGCCGAGGCGACGTTGTTCGACTTATTGCGAGCCATAAAATTTATGGTGACGCGAACAAACCTAAACATTATTCCTGCAGTAGTCTGACTGCTACTGACTTAATAACGAACCACAAACAATGCACTATAAGAAAACTATGTTGCTATACAAAATATTAAACAAAACTCATGGGTAAGGGTCAATTTATACACCTCAAACTACCCTTCAGAAAACCCCGAACAACGCATGTCACGGTTATTTCCGTGGCGCATTTTATCCGTACTTTGTCGAAGCGTTCACTTCACGCAACACAGACAATTCCTGAACCGCGACGAAGAGTGTTTTTTTGGTTGATTTTTGTAGAAGTTCATAATTGCTCGAGCTCCTACGACCTTACGTAGTAGATCGAAGCCGTCTGCAATGGCGTAGTCTAGAAAACTCCCGAATGTCCACTGCCTCGCAAGTCACTCGAAACAACAATCATGAGTCTTTATTTAATTCGTTCAACCAATGAAAAACACTAGAAAAAAAGTTTGCGAGTTCACTTTCCAGCAGGACGCCGTGATATCTAGTTACGGTGAATGACGGAAGGATCCCAGCGAATGAGGAAGTTCAGGGTACGAATAAAGAAAACAAATCGATGCGCACAGGAATGATGCGTGTAACATTTCGCTTGCGCAATGTCCTAAAACACATTGCATTTTCCAGATTCCTTTGTGTTCTTAGCTTAGAGCATAATACCGCTTGCCTTTCTGACTGAATCAACTAGTTAAAGAAAGCACGGTGACTGGGGTAATGAGTGCATTGCGGCGCGGTATACACTCTCCAACATCTCGGAATTTGTAGTCCCAGATAACTTAAGAACCGCAGGGCGTGACTTACTGTGCTTGCGCTTCTTGTTTCGTGATTCGTTCGTTGGCTTTCTTATCGGCAAATGGCGTAATCCCGTTGGCTCCAGAGTGGCACAATGATGCTCAAAAATCATCATGCCCGGATGCGTTTCCTAAGCATTCAGCGATAGAACCCAACACGTTATATTTTAGCGTCTTAACGTTCGTGACGGCATGCGTATCTTTCTTTTGCAATAAACTACGTACTGATACGCAAAAAGACTTTCGCTTACCACTTATACTGATGAAGAAGGCATACGGAGCAATTAAGTTAAGTAGCGATGAAAGCGAACCCCGGATTACGAACCTCAACTTACAACGGAGGCGCTGCTCGCAATAAATGAGATTCTAGTAAAGGCTAAGCCCCGTACCCGCCTTCCTCTATTCCCGAAGCCAAAAGTTCAGTGCACGTGACGTGCAACCGATCATTCAGCCCGATTTCAGCAGGTGTACGTGACTGACACTAAACAGTGGTTCTAAAACACCGTCACGTGGTATTAAATCGAGGAAAAATGGATCCAGGTCCTATATCGATTGTTCCTTGTAGGCACGAAAGCACCTTGAGTTTATTCGTGGAGTAGGTGGGCGTGAATACTTTCAAGTTGTTAGTAGAGTCAGAATGAAACAGTAGTCATAACTCCGTCTGTGAGAGATGGGCACGTGAACGATCTAATATGTTTGCCTCCTGTGAGTTACAAACCAAGCCCATAGATGAAATGGAAATATAGTTGTGACTTGCTCCAGCGGGTTGATCCCAAACACATTTTATTCCAGGAAAAAAATAGACTGCTCAGTTACTAAGAGCTCAGTTGTTTTAAAACTAATCGTTTTCTTTAAATTTAGATTTTCTTTTATTGCTGAGACCTCGGATGGAATAAATAGATGATTAGGAGTGCCGAAACACTGCCCGTGCGCACGGGTAGTGTTTTGTTTCATCTCGATGTCTTCCGGCTGTTGATGCACGGTGTGTATAAACGAGAAATTGTAATTCCTTCCAACGTCCGCAGTGGCCTGGAAAGAATTTTAGAATGCGTGGTGAGGACAACGACGACTACGATAACTGAAGGGCGATTGCAATCCACGTTACTAATGGTTGACTCCAATTCCCTAAATTATCTGTCTGAGATCAGGCTGTGTTTCTTCGTGCCTTAGTGAAAGGTCACATTTTCAAGTTTCTGAAGCGAACCCTCTTTGGTCCATCGCTAACCACGCACCACGAGGGAACCGAATGATCTGCAGCCACCAGGCAAGCATGATGGATTTCCCTTGCCCTTTTATACTCCCGGACACTTCTTCGACAGCAACGTAAGTGTCCTCGATGACAAAGGCAATTGGACTATCAAACAAAACAAGAAATGACGCCATGACTCCAACGTAAGTGAGCTTAGTATCATCAAGCATCTCAGCCGTCGTCAAGCCAGTTGATCCAACAAACCAACTGATCACCAGCATCAATCTCCTGGCACCGGATGGCATAATCCCAATACAACCTAACGATCGGCAAACCGCAGTTAGGCTATAAGATGATGGTGTTCAGTGAGGTCTGCCTGCTTCTCCTCTCTTTTTCGGGTCCCTATTTTAATAGCAAAAGTGACCTGTTAACCTTTGCGGCACCGGCTGGATTTTTTTTTTCTGTCTGTGTGATTTGTGGTGGCTGTTGGCTACAATAAACATGAGTTTTAACAGTACCTGAGACCGGCTCGGAGGTTAATACCCTCGCACCAGTAGCTTCCCTTGATGTTAAATAAGATGGAAAATTCCCGTTGACGCTTGTAACATACAACAGATGTCTTATGGCTTTCAAGACAGTCTTCCTCAAGAGGTGTGTTGCGACCCTTTCCTGTAAGTGTGCCATGAGTTGAGCATGGCCTAGTCGAGCTAGCAACACGGCATGCCGCAATCTTTTTTACCCTTAAGCATGACTTGGTAGATTCTCAAGCTGAAAAGCCTTTGAGCAGTTAATCGTTCCCAGACCTCGTGCGTTGGCGTTTGTTGAGAAGCGTCGAAGATGATCGCAGATGACAACCTCAAGTAAGCAAAACGCGGAAAGGCCTCCGCGCTTTGGGTCACAGGGTTATACAATCAAGACTATTCAAGCTAGTATTTACCACTGGAAACTCGTCAGAGTACTTCACTTTTGTTACATACTTGATTCAGAGGTCTCGCCGTGCCTGGTAAAACTGCACCAGTGTGTGAAACGTCACCGATCTTGATGACAAAGGAAACAGCGCACCCTCAAAACAAGCACTCTAAAGTTTTCATGCACACAAAGAAAGAGCCACTTACACAGCGCTGACTGACAACTCTGTTATAACGGGTTGTCACACGATCTGGTCACGTGGCAAGCGTGTGCCCTTAAACGCAAGTGCTGTTGTTGTGCTGGTGAGCATGATGCCTGTGCATTCAGAAGAGCAACCAGAATGCGCTAATTGAAGTAAACGTTATGATGCTACATCATGCCAATGGGCAGCCTCAGAAGCGCAAATCACATTGACCCTACGATGAACTATATCGGCGACTGTCGTCAGAATTTTTGATACAACATGGACCAAGATATTGAACCCCTTGCCAGATGAGTACATGCAGTTTAAAACAATTGCCAAGAATTTAATATTCCCCTAAAATGTACTCCGGACTTTCCTGATTTGAGCAAATCGATCAGACGAAACCGTGCCAACCAGACTTCCGCGATGAAAACAATTCTTGAATCTCCCAGAAACCAAACCGCCATTTCAAGGACCAGTGTCTCGAACGACCAAGAAATTCCTCCAAAAATGCGCAATGACCGCTAAGCTTTAAAAAGAGCACACGCTCCAACACGACCCCTCTGTCTTCGAGCTTTGGGAATACACTATGCTCGGTTGCGAGCGTGCGCAAACTACAGAAGCACACTATACTCTAGCTGTCGTCATCGTCGTTTATGACGTTGTCGATAAGATTGATGTGCAGATCCCTCGGCTCGCCAGCTCACTTCGTGCGTTGCTTGTTAATGCTCAAAACTTGTCTCACGCTTTCTGCTAATTCGCTGGAAAAGTATCTCGAAGAAGCGGTAAAACGCGTAGTCACTGCTAACAAACACTGTTGGTGCCGATCAGTGTTGTAGCGCCAAGGTGGTAGTGTACTGTTCTGTCCTACTAGGGCAAGGCCTACTACAGTGATCTGGAAGTATTTGTCACTATCCGAACGGAGAAAGTCGAGACAAGATGGCTCATCGAGCCAAAAGTGGGCAAGCCAAACTCAATGAGCTCTTGCGTGAGTAGGATCAATAAGATGAATAAGAGCGGCTTCGTCCGTACCCCTGTTGGTTTCACTATTCCTGGAGTAAGGCTCTTATTAGCTTCACGCTCATTACTTTTTGCACTTGTGAAAACGAGTAAACGAATGCTTTCCCTCAACATATGGCTGGAAGATATGCGCATTGGGCAAACAAAAGGTGCATCGAGCATCAGGCATCAACAGAAGCACCTCCTTTTGCTTGTCATTTTCCTATTTCAGAATAGGGAAATGACAGGTTCATATCAAGTGCCGTGACGACGTTGTTTCTCTGAGGGCGATTCGGAGAGGGAGTCTCTGCAGCAATCCTGAAGCTGCAGCGAACACCAACAACCTCAGAGAAGCAGGGAATGGCGAGTTGCGGTGACGTCAAAAAGACGCCGAGCTCTGATTGGCTCTGATTGCGAAGATGGTGGGTAGACCTCAAAGCAAGCTGCTGCGGTCTACCCACATATCGCTTCGTCTGAGCCAATCAGAGACTCGGAGTTCTGACGTGACCGCAACCCCTGCAAAAGCAGACGAACTTGCACTCCGCAGAATCTTGTGGTTTTCTGCCTCCTGCTAATGCCGCAATTTCACTAGCTGCGAAGGGATAATAAGTTGTTATCACTTCGCAGCTGGTGAAATCGCGGCATTAGCAGGATAAAAAGACCGCAATACAAATCGCAGAGTAAGCAAGCGTAATCATTTTAAGCCACGCCCCGTGTTTCCTAAGCTGCCAGTGATCATGCACATCTTCCACAAGGGCGCAGCAATCTTGAATGCATCGTCACTTCTGGTACGCCGTTAAACATCGTTTTGTATCTCTCCACGCCGCTGGAAGGTGCTAACGAAAAATGCGTGGTTGTCACGCATTCTTGTTTTGCCTCACCTATATTTTCTCGTGTATTCCAGATGGAAATTTTTATTATTTTTTTCGTCCCGCATACCAGATACGAAACCCACATGGCTGAGAACGAGAGGAAGCAGAAAGCGTCTATAGATATAGCACGGTCGCAGCGTTCAGGTTCACCCCGGCGGTTCGATTTTGAGATCAGGTCTAATGGCAGCGATCGTGGAACATCCGAACTTTGCCGAAATTCTACATTATAGTCGTATTCGCCTCAAGAACCGTAGTAAAAAAAGTGAAAGCCGTTTACAACTCTCTGTAACGCCGAATTAGAGCGCGGCTTTACGGGGAGAAGGAGGGAAGGGTAGTGGGGGCAGGTCACGCTGACCTCGGGGGGGGTCGCGTGAGCCTCGGGGGGGCTCGCGGTTACGCCGACGCCGCTCAAGCCGGAAACGGGCGCCTGAGAGCTGCGCCCTAAAATAAAACGTCGGCCTCATCGACGAATGGTACAAAGTTTCCGCTACATGTTGAATTATGATATACATGTATAAAGGTGCAGCGCAGATTAGATTTGTTATTTTATCTAGACACAGATATACATTTCAAGCACCAAAAGCATCGTTCCTTCCTTCGATGACCAAATCTTGTAAGAACTACTTCCCGCAGCGCACGAACAATGCTGAAAGCCTCCTCTTTTCTTGATGTGGCAACGAGTATAGATGGCGTTACCTCTCCAAGTAAACAGCGCCGACTTTTCTTCCCCCACGCAGGCCAAGCGGGGGTACAGGAGGCCATCAGCTAGCAACATGAGAGCGTCTTCGTGGTTCCTGATCTGTCTTCTTGCAGCACTCGTTTACGGTTCGTGGTCGAGCCCAACGTCCATGCAGCAGCGCCACCGCATGGCGATGGGCAAGTGGCTCAAGAGCGTCCTTCCCGGGGCGCCATCCGGCGGTGACGCCGGGGGTCGGAACAGCGGCGACATCGACACGGACATGATCGATCCCGTCATACTTGCCAATGGCTTCGCCAAACGGCAGGATGACGACTACGGTCATATGAGATTCGGCCGTTCCGACGATTACGGACACATGAGGTTCGGCCGCAAGTGAACCGACGGGAGACGAGCGCACGTCGAAACGACTTGGTGACCGCCGTATACATCCGCCACGCGTGTTGGCGGACGAACTTCGACAAATAAAGATTTCTCCGGCATATGGTTCTGGTATATCCCCAGGGCTGGAATGTTTTTTATGTTTTTTGTCATTCGCCAAGACTGGTTCACACACTCCCGTTTGACTAGAACCGACTGCGCCACAATTACTTTCTGAGCATCTTGTGACTGCTTTCTACCTTTAGGGGTTCTGAGGCAGGGGCGTCGGATGTGCTCGAAAGATTGGCGAGAAAGAGGGGGGGGAAGTGTGCCCCCCCCCCCTTTATCTTTCTTTCTTCCAATCCATTCCCCCGCTCCGTGTCACTGCTTTGGGATAAACCCAATACAGAACAGACAATGCAAACCTAACATTCTAAATGAAAAGAAAAAACAAGTTTCTTTGCCTTGAACACTGTCATTTACCACGGAACTCGGGCGATATGGTGGAATTTTTTTTTCAAAAGTAACACGGGAAAGTTTTGCCTCATTTGAAAGTTGGAATCGTCAAACTATTTCATATGAAGCTGTTATGAATCATAATGAGACTGCAAATTCGGCACCTTTATGTACCCAGCTCAAACTTCTGCCAGAGGTGTACTTAGTGGTGATTTTAAACTTGTGATATTTCAAGGTATAACTCAATTCCTGAGAGATTAGACCAACAGGGCACCTTTGCTCGAAGCGCTAACCGCGGCTAAAGTTAGCCGCAGTACCTAGGAGAGGGATTTTGATATCACGTGACTGGCTCGGTAAGGATGCGGGGAAACATGGCGGTGCCCCGGTGCACGGTGCCCCGGTGAGTGAGCGCAGCTCGCTTCAAAACTAATATGTCGTTGTAGCTGCAATATTGGGCGCGTTAGTCAGCAACGAATGGTGCAGGAGGAGGCTTTCGCTTTGCCTTACCTCACTTAAATCGCAAAGCATGAGCAATGACCTCGCCGCATTGTTTAGATAGTCTTTCGATTCTGGCCATTCCTAAGCCTAAATGAACGCGATAATTGTCGGCATGGCAACATCTTTGGAAAGCGGATTGCCTTGACTCAATCGGCCGGGTATTGATAGCACACAAAAACATGACAGCGTCCCAATAGACCTTTTTCTAAATTACCCAAGCAACGGAGGAGAACGCTGGAAGTGTAATTCTACGGTCCGCGCGCGCTGGCCTTCCTCTTATAAAAGATTCGAAGTAAATAATCATAATAGGGCTTTGACGAACGCGCGTGCAAGGGAAAATTTGTTTTAGACTTTTTGCTTTAGAACAATTACTACTGCAGACGCCAGCACGTGCAACGCGTGTAACTACACTCGTAGCAAGCACCTCGGTGCTTGGAAATTTAGAAAACGGTCTATTGGGACGCTGTCTGCTTTTGTGTGCTATGAATACCCGGCCGATTGAGTCAATCCCCTTTCCAAAGACGTTGCCATGCCGACAATTATCGCGTTCATTTAGGCTTAGGAATGGCCAGAATCCTAAGACTTTCTAAAAATGCGGCGAGGTCATTGCTCATGCTTTGCGATCTAAGTGAGGTAAGGCAAAGCGAAAGCCTCCTGCACCTTTTGTTGCTGACTAACGCGCCCATTATTGCAGCTACAACGACATATTCGTTTTAAAGCGAGCGGCGCTCACTCACCGAAGCACCGCCATGTTTCCTGCCTCCCTACCGAGCCAGTCACGTGATTTCAAAATCCCTCTCCTAGGTAGTGCGGCTAACTTTAGCCGCGGTTAGCGCTTCGAGCAAACGGGCCCTAGGGTGCCTACATGTCTGTCTGTCTCAGGGTGAAGACATTCATTGTTGCACTGAATCTGCCAGCGCGTGACGCTCTCGCGAACTCGGTGCGCGACTTGGGCGCTAAAATGGCGTCTATGCATTAGCCAAAGCTATGCGCTCGAGCTGAGTGACACCGGATTGCGCGCACTTCAAAATGCATAAAAAAACGATTGGGTGTAAATATGGCTGAGGTGTCACCACTCAAGCAAAAGCGCGCTGTGTATGAAGGCACTCTAACGGGCCCTAGGGTGCCTACATGTCTGTCTGTCTCAGGGTGAAGACATCCATTGTTGCACTGAATGTTCAGCGCGTGACGCTCTCGCGCGCTCGGTGCGTGACTTGGGCGCTAAAATGGCGTCTCTGCATTAGCCAAAGCTACGCGCTCGAGCTGATTGACACCGGATTGCGCGTGCTTCAAAATGCATAAAAAACGATTGGGCGTAAAAATGGCTGAGATGTCACTACTCAAGCAAAAGCGCGTGTGTATGAAGGCACTCTAACGGGCCCAGGTGTTGACCACGGCTGCAGGAGCGCTCGTTCGGCGAGGACACCTGTCGAATCCACTCGTGCTTGTAGCCACTGCGGTAAGTTTGTAAGGCGAGGTGAGGTATAGACGCTTTGCAGGCCGCGTGCAGCGCCGTCGTAACCGACCTTCAATTTTTGTTTCCTTCTATTACGCTTACTTCACTTCGTCATGACCACAGCAGGGCAGGTTCTTGCCATTTTAGACTCTGCCGCGTCCTTCTTCCCGTCATTGGCCTTTGTGGAGGCTCGTCAACGCCTCCTTAGCTCGCACTGGCAGGTCAAGAAAAGGTCAGCAATGGCGGCTGTAATCTGGCGCGTGTGCAAAGCGTTTATACATATCAGGACATTTGTCCACTGTCATGTCTCTGCTTACAGGGGCAAACACGTAATACTGAGCCCTCCAAAGCTACTTCCCGGTGCACACTGCACGAGCTTGCAGGTATGAGGCAACAGATGGGGCAGCATATGCTCGCAATTGTCTACAGTTTACGACGGCGGTTACTTTCTACCGCAGCTCCATAGTTTCTAGCAGGAACATGAGAAAAGTCAGTCATTGAAGCTCCCCCCCCCCCCCCCCCAAGATTATTTTACTGTCCGTCTTTAAAACAACTTTAAAAGCTATTTTTACGTCCGTTACGTCGCTTCTATACGGCGTGAAAATATCGGGTGTTTCAAATAGCGGCCAGGCTCTTTAAATCGACCGCAAAATTCGGTTTCTTAACCTATCGCGCTACGATTTTGTGCAGCGTTGCCCTACAGGTGGTGCATTTTTTCTATGAAATTTGCAAAGAGCGAACTTACCTGAGGAAAAAGTAAAGAAAAGAAAAAGGCTTAACTCCTATGGAAACACAGCGAAGCCACCGGTCTTTAATCAATAGAGCGGCCTATTGTTTCAAGACCGGTGGCTTCGCTGCGTTTCCATAGGAGTTAAGCCTTTTTCATTTTTTTTTTGTTTTTCTCAGGTAAGTTTGCTCTTTGCAAATTTTACAGAAAAAATGCTCCGCCTGTGGGCAACGCTGCAGAACATTGTAGCGCGATAGGTTAAGAAACCGAATTTTGCGGTCGATTTAAAAAGCCTTGCCGCTATTTGAGACACCCGGTAGTGTTACATTTATTTTGACGTTCCCTGTCAAATATTCTTGCTTCCCTTCAAAATAGATTCTTAAGTAGTTTTGGCATTCAAGTTAATAGAATCGTTTCACACTATTCTATTTTCCAACCACGCTGACACCGTCACCTGCTTCAGAAGCTCCTCTTTACTGAAAATGTCTTTGGTGTGTGGGTGTTCGACAGTCGGATGATTTTCTTTAAACAGGGACTGTGACCGTCAGAATTGACACCAAGATCGTATCCGCCCGGCGACGAGGTTGCTCTCGCTTGGAGCTTTCACGTACATTTTGAAGAAGTTAGAACCCATTACAAAGGCAAGCTGGATAAAGCACTGTCTTGCGTTCACGAAGGCAGTTTGGAGCGGTATTTGTGCTTCCACTTTGTGTGGCGCTTCTTCCAAAGGTGACTAAGTTTCGCCTTGCATCCGGCAATCAATGATGTGACTGGTTTGAGGCTTTTGCAGCCGATAAGTCATTTTCGTAGGAGCAAGAAGAACTTTGGGAGTACAAGCACATTTTTCATTCTTCGTCATTTTATGCGAATACTACATTAGCAATTATGTGTTGGTGTGTGTAGGAATTATGTGTGTACAAGATTACCTTCGTTTCTGTCATGCCCCTGTGCATTTACTTATTACCGTACAGTGCACAGGGTGTTTGATACCCTCGAACACTCAAGTAGCTATTTATGTGTATTTTAAAATACGAAACATAGCGACAAAAATGTTGTGACAAGGGCAATGTTGTTGTTTTTTTGTTTTATTTATTAAGGTTTATTGCAGCAGTCATTTTTAAATCCCATGCTGATTCACAAAGGGTACAGCACGAGCATACGTGAATAGCTATTTTAATAATGGAGTCAAATATAAACTAAATAGTATTCCTCTGGAATAATGCTAAGATAAGATATAAGCAGTGATAGAGTGCAGGCGAGCTGGTAATGAATCGACATCTTGTAGACTTTGAGATGGGGAACAATAAAAAAAAACGGACGATGACAACAAAATCTCAATTTTGTTCTCTTCGTCTGCCTTTTTTTTTTTATTGTTCTCCATCTCAGGGTCTACAAGATGTCGATAAAATATATCTGTGTAGTGAACTGAAACCGTCGTTGAAGTTTTGAAAATTGCAGTAAAACTGTGGAAATCCTAATTAAGCTTGAACAACGTCCATCAATATACATGTAAAGTTTATAATGATGCAGATGAGCACGGGGACATTAGAGATGCCTTCTTAAATTATATAATGGAACTTGTTCAGAGTATTCACAAGCTTCCAATAATCGATTGCTCAAGCTAATTTAGCCTTCAAATAAACTTCATTGCCTCTGCCCTCAAAGATTTAGATGCTTACACAGAGGTGGTTAGCAAGCGAGGGATTTGACATACAAAAATTCAACCCAGTGCCACCATACACCTAACCAAGTCTTGAATCGGGAAAACAAAATCCCGATCAAAGGTTTAAGCCGCTCGTCAGGATATCGCAGTTCCCCCAAATTTTATTTTTAAAAAATCACCGGGAGGTATAGGGGTCACATCAGCATTAATCAATTTCTACGTTTTCCCCAATGCACGGCGAGTCCGCGGCCACAAACCCGCTCCGGAATGGTACTCTTCGCCTAAGTGCGCGGCCGCATTGCGGTGAAGCGAGATACACAGGATCGCAATAAATCTCCTTTGCCAGTGTTGCTTTTCCGCAGTGCACCAGTGGGTGGCAAGGAGCTAACATGACCGCCCGAACGGACAACGAACTGTGATAAATATTGTCAGTATCCCCCGTCCCCATTGTTCACTATAAGCATCTAAAATGACTGACGCCCCCCCCCCCTTTTGCCCTTCCCCTTCCTGTTCCCACGCCACTAAATGTTGTTGAGATAATTTGGAGTCATGTCAGTGATCGATAGGAAGATCATATCAAACAGTGCGTTTTAGTTTCGAAGTTTTGTACGAGTCTATAGCAACTATCCGTGACAAATATATTTGTTTCAGTATTTAGAAAATTAAGTCATTTGTCCAATGTTGGCGAAACTTCTTTGGCCACAGCTTCGATCGCAAATATGGGACAGCAATCACACCGCTGTTATTAGCTGTTTAGTTGCATTTAAAAGCACCAAACTTGACAACAAGATGGTGTCAAGGGTCATTTGTTTTGTTTAAAATACGTTTATTGCAAGAGCCGCTTTCGCATCAAACTAATTCGTGAAGGACAAATAATAAAAAAATAAGAAACATTGGTGAATTTATTCCAATAATGCAACAATACCATAATTTTGAGAAAGTATAATGTTTTGTTCTAGTTAAAAGGCTGCAATAGAAATGTGCAATTTCAAGCTTAGCTAAAAAATGAAGCTTTTTGTAATCTAATAACTAGTCTTGTGCGAATAGTGGATTTTAAGTTCGAAGCGAATTCGAAGCGAATAGCGGTTTTGGCCGATTATTTTCGATTCGAATATCGAATAGTTTTTCCACGCCTTTCACTACCATTGTGTAATGCTTAGACGAAAACCCAGCTAAACTTGTGAAGGTTGTTCCACTTGTTCATTTATAAGCTAAGTTTAATCTATCTATATTTATGAACTGTCACCTCAGAAGGTCTGATGTCTTGGGATGGCAAGTAAACGACGGATTTTACATAAAACGAATCCTATAGAGGTGGCCAACTATACCCAATTGAGTGAATTTACAAATCTTGCTATATAAAATATTCTTTCTTTAATCTCGAGTTAAAAAAAGAATGAATCGTGCATGATGAACGCAGGTGGTAAGGGCATCTCTACCTAACATAGTATACTCTTGCATAACAGTTTAATTTTAAAACTTTTACTGCAATGTAGATATACACATTCACAAAGTTTTCATTAATTTTCAAATACAATCGGCACAGGTTCACCATCCCGCTTTGAATGTATGCCTTACTACAGTGGCCTTACTTCCAAGCACGCAATTACGATATTCATACGTTTCCAAGCGTTTATCGCGGCGGGTTACCCCGTTGAGTGCGCTTCTTACCGAGCACCAATGCGCTGTGGAGAAGCAACACCCGCAGAGCTCGCTCCCGCGGGTATTGCTTCTCCGCAGCGCACCGGTGCTTGGTAAGAAGCGCACTCAACGGGGCAAACCCGCCGCATTCAACACTTCAAAAACGCGAAGAGTGCAGTTCTTCTCGAAGCGAATATCGAAGAGTGTATTATTCGGAACTACTATTCGAAATTTCGAATATTCGCACAACCCTACTAATAACGCATATCAGAAGCGTTTTACATGCAAACATTTATGATGATGCAATATCGGAATGCGGCTGATGAATATGCTTTCTTCACGTCCAAAACAAAGAAAAACAAATATCACGGCCAATAATGCAGGCAACTCGTCCGAATATTGCAGTTTATATTGCATATTGCAGGTATTACTACAACTGCGGATTTATTTTTATTTTTTAATTTTGCAAGCATGGTAGAGATGTCATATCGGTATAAACTAAGATTTTTTCCTCACTATCCGACGCTCGCGCGCGCACCATCCCGCTCTGGAAGGATGTTTTTTTCTTAGCACCCGGTTGCGCTGCAGTAAAGCGAGATGCGCAGATTTATGATGCCTAATTCGCGGGTGGCGCATTATCACAGTGCACCAATGTATGGAAAAAAGCGCACCCAATGGTGCTAACTAACCGTCCTGAACGAAGCTGAACATGTCACGAACGAGAAACAGTGCTGATCTTCCGAGTACTGTCGGTGTTTCATACGGATATACGGAGATCAAATCAAATATCCCGATCTCATCAGTTTCGCTACGCCGCCGCTGCTGGCATGCAGTGTGGGAACTGTAGTCCTTCTGCACGCGCGACAACCCCGCTCAGGGTCGACACGAGCAGAGAACAAGACAGCACGAGCTGTCTAGTTCACTGTTGCTTGCCTCCTGTGAACTAAAATAATGTCGGCGTAAAGCATGCGTGGAACGCGCAGTGAGATCGGTCTATTGTGCGCTATTCGGAGCGATAGCAAGATCTTCCGAAAATTCGCGCAAGCCCGCGGTAACCAGCATGCAGTGGAGCGGTGCTGAAGTGATCTTGGGCGCAGTGTTCGCATAAATTCCTCATACCTTGGTAAAATATAGCAGGATGTAGAAATGTAAGCGCTTAGAGCCATCTCTTGCACGTGACGTCAGTCCGCCCTTCTTCCTGGTGGCCAGAAGCGAAGCTATACACTTTAGCAAGTGCGGTCTCACGGCGCCGCCATCTTGCTAAAATAAAAAAAACTCAATCTTTTTATTATTTTCTTATTTGGAGAGGGGACAAACGTTTCCAATTCCCTGTAATGCCGAATGAGCGCACAGCTCTTGAGGAGGAGGACGGGAGGGTATGGAGGAGGAGGGATACCTTGCCGTTACTTTCACGAGTGACCGTAATGTCACTCGTGGCGTCATTATGGAAAACGTCCCATGATGCAACGCGCGGGTCACGAGTGACCCGCGCGTTGCATCTAGGGATGTTTCTCACAATGCAACGCGCGGGACCTTATGACGTCACGTGTGACGTGATTATGGGAAGTCCCATATAATGCAAAGCGCGGGTCACGAGTGAGACCCGCGCGTTGCATCATGGGACGTTTCCCATAATGCAACCCGCGGGACCCTCGTGACACCACTCGTGACGTCACGTGTGACATCATTATGGTAAATGTCCCATAATGCAACGCGCGGGTCACGAGTGAGACCCGCGCGTTGCATCATGAGACATTTCCCATAATGCAACGCGCGAGACCCTCGTGACGTCACGTGTGACGTCATCATGGGAAACGTCCCATAATCCAACGCGCGGTCATGAGTGAGACCCGCGTGTTGCATCATGAGACGTTTCCCATAATGCAACAGCGCGCAGGCACCCCTCGTGACGTCAGCCCTGCCAGTGACCCTCATGGGCTGTGTTCCAAAATTTACTCGATCCGATTCCGGAGTAAAAATTTCGTACCGTGGCGTTCCAAAACTTACTCGAGCTTACTCGATGACGTCAGAAGTCGCGTTCCAGAAGCAAGTTGTTTACTCCGGAGTAGTTCTCACGCTACCCTCCTCGATCGGGGGGTAACGCCGGATCAAATCGAGTAAATAGGTCACGTGATCTGTTCGTCGTCTGCTTCCTGCGCCGACAGCCGTCAAAGTTCGTTTGCTCCGTTGGCTTTGGCGGCAGACGTTCGAAATAACAAAGAATCAGGTGCAGCCATTTAGGTGTGGTTATTGCAATTTGCTGTTTTCAACGCAGGAATTGATTGCACCAAATCCAGACCGTGTACCTTTCCTCAGGAAGGTATACTTGTTATTGTCAGAGTGCGAGCGTAAACAGAAGTTTCTCCGCATTCTCGTCCTCGCCGTTGGAGGGAATGCCGTATTCTCACTTTCAAGGCTGAAAATGTTTGAACGCAGTAAATGATATGGTAGAATTTTTGTTTCCTCCAGAGTGTTCGTAATAAGAGGATAACGCTTGTAAAGCAGTGAAGGCTTCAAAGATTTTATTGTAATCATATTCGCGTCAAAGCGAACGTAAGTTTCAAATCATTCTTGAGAAAGCACCCTCGCGCTGTACCACTACACGGTGTGGAATCAATTTCTGCAAGACATAATCGGTGGTACAAATTACAATGCATGGAATATGTGTTTAGGGCGCTAGCGCTGATTAATAAAAACATATTTTTGACGTCTAACTGTAAAAAGTAAGTAATTTTTATCTCAATGTACAGCTCATAAGGAAGGTGAGTAAAAGGAGCTGGTGGATCCACCTCAAAAACACCGCGTCGTCATTGATATTATCGTCTCTTCGAGTACTTTCTTCATGATCAAAGGAATCGTCTGCTATTTTCTCCCATCACTGCTGTGTTTCTTTTTGCCGTAGCCCAAGGCGAAGTCAATTCGCGTAGTATCCAGGTGATTATCCCGGCCGTTCCAAAATCGAGTAGCGGATCGTTTACCCGCGATGTCACGTGGTATTACCCGCTGACATAGAAGGCAGGTTACTCGGGTAAGATTTGGAACATAGCCATGACGTCAGTCGTGACGTCACGTGTGACTTCATAATGGGAAACGTCCCGTAATGCAACGAGCGGGGCACGAGTGAGATCCGCGCGTTGCATGTGGGACGTTTCCCATAATGCACCGCGCGGTTACGCCGACTCCGCTGAAGCCGGAAACGGGCGCCTAGCGAAATTAGGTGGGGGAGGATATTAGCCCTCCCCCATCTAATGTTTACATTACGCGTGGCCTGTCAGCTGGCATAAATTTCGTGTACACGACCATCTTAAAAAAAAAAAAAAAGAAAGAAACCCCGTAAGTTTGTAACATCTTTACGTACTGTTTCGCCCATGTCCCAATTTTACAAGTTCATTTCTAAATTTTTAGTGGGCGCTTGCTCAGGATTTTACGGTACACATAAAAATTTAATTCAATTTTGGCTTTGGGTGTTGGAAAACCCTCGCACCTCGTTGAACTGTGATGCCGACCGCGAGAAGATTAGCCATCCAAACCTAAAAAAACAATTAAAAAAAAAACTTTTATGGTTGACAAGTTTTGAGAAACTGATGTTACGGACGTGAAAATAAAGTTTATTATTATTTTTCTTCTGTGGCGATGGAGTAGAGTGGAATAACGACGTGGCTTGGAACGGTACGCGAAAAGAGTCTCTATATTTCACTGGCTAGATGGCGAAGGCTACCTCACAGTACACAAAGAGTAGAGCCGATCCGCGCCGATCCGCGTCCACTGTTCTCCCCTCGTCCAGTTTTCGCTTACACAAGTCACTCATCCATCCATAACAACGCCCTGCAGGGCGCGCGACTGGTGATCAGGCGGTGTCGCGGTTGCGTTATCACCTGTTCGCCAGCTCGACAGTGGCCCTTGACCTCACAAATCCACGCAATGTCACGCGCTTCGTAGCCGCTGTTCGCGGTCACCGAGCTCCCCGGAAAGCCTGAGTCCGGCGGACGCCATGCGGAGACGGAACAACTCCGGCGTGCGGCTGGACTACTACCACCGGCTCGTGTCGCACACCATCCTCAGGTTCCAGGACCCTGTTACCGGACTCATCCCGAGCCAGAAGTACGAGCAGCACGCCTGGGTTCGCGACAACGTCTACAGCATCCTGTCGGTATGGGCACTCTCGCTGGCTTACAAGAAGCAGGCCGAACTCGACGAGGACCGGGCCCGTGCGTACGAGCTGGAGCAGAGCTGCGTGAAGCTCATGCGCGGCCTGCTCGTGGCTATGATGAAACAGCGGGACAAGCTCGAGCGCTTCAAAGAGACCCTGAGCACGCACGACTGCCTGCATGCCAAGTACAGCTCGTTGACGGGCGAGCCGTGCGTGGGTGACGCGGACTGGGGACACCTGCAGCTGGACGCCACGTCCCTGTACCTACTGGTCCTGGCGCAGATGACGGCGTCTGGGCTCCAGGTGGTCTTCAACCTGGACGAGGTGGCCTTTGTCCAGAACCTCGTGTTCTACATCGAGGCGGCCTACTGCACGCCGGACTACGGCATCTGGGAGCGCGGCGACAAGACTAACCATGGCCTGCCCGAGCTGAACGCTAGTTCTGTTGGCATGGCCAAGGCGGCCCTCGAGGCGATGAACGAACTGGACCTCTTCGGCGGCCGCGGGGGTCCCTCATCGGTCATCCACGTCCTCCCCGACGAGACGCAAAAGTGCGATGCCGTGCTGCACTCCATGCTTCCCCGCGAGTCCAACTCCAAGGAGGTGGACGCCGCGCTCATGTCGGTCATCGGCTTCCCGGCCTTCGCCGTCACCGACCCGGCCCTGATCGAACTGACGCGAACCACCGTGGTAGACAAGCTGCAGGGCCAGTATGGTTGCAAGCGGTTCCTGCGGGACGGCTACAAGACAGCGCGGGAGGACCCGCAGCGACTGTACTATGAGCCCTGGGAGCTGCAGGCATTCGAGGGCATAGAGTGCGAGTGGCCCGTCTTTTTCTGCTACATGGTCGTGGACGCGTGCTTCAGGGGTGACAGCGAAGCCGTCGATGCATACAGCGAGATGCTCGAGCGGCTCGTGGTCACGACCGAGGACGGGTTCAAGCTGGTACCCGAGATGTATGCTGTGCCCGAGGACAGGGTGGAGCTCGAGCGGGCCTCGCATCATACCCAAGCGCGCGTCCCGGTGGGCCAGCTCCCTTTCATGTGGGCACAGTCGTTGTATGTGATTGGGCGGCTGCTTCATGAGGCCCTACTGGTGCCCGGCGAACTGGACCCCCTGAACAGGCGCCTTGGTGCTTTGCGGCGGCCCGAGGTGGTAGTACAGGTGGTGCTGCTCGCCGAGGACGCTTACGTGCAAGAACGACTCTCCGGACTGTGTCCACCCCTGCAGACCGTGGCCGAAGTGGGCCCCGTGGAGGTGCAACCCGCCCGAGTCCTCGGCCAGCTCTATTCCCACCTGGGCCAGAGCCGCAAGCTGGGCCTGTCTGGCCGAGCCTCCAAGGATGTGGGCCTGCTGGCCACCAGCAAGCTGTACCTGTTGCAGGACCGCCTCTTCGCATTCACCCCGCAGAACTTGGACAGCGAAGAATTCCACCTGGTCAACGACATCGACCTGTTTGCCAGCACCTTGCGGTCGGACATTGCTGTGCTGCGCTCTCACTGGCACATGCTCGGCCGCCCCACCGTGGTCGTGACGCTGCAGTCACGCCAGCTCGAGAGAGACCGGGTGCCACCTGCCCTGCGGCAGGCACTGGTCAAGCTGGCCGGGGGCTACATTAATGGCACCCGGGTCGTTCTGGGCCGCCTGGCCGAATTCGTGAGCACCTCGTGCCTGGCCAGCCTCAGCTTCCTGGGCGACGGTGAGCGGGGCCGTCCGGACTGCCTGGATGCTCAAGTGCGCGACTATCTTGACCGAGAGATGCGCCGGGCCTTCCTCAATCGGCCCCTGCGGCCGGGAGCCCTGCGGCCGGGCCTGCCCGGCGCGAGGGCTCGTCGCTCCGGCGTGGCGGGCCTCATCCGGCGCTCGCGCTCCATTCAGCTTGATGACGTCGTCATCCCTTTCGACGGGACCATCGTGCGGCGAGACTCCTCGTCAGATGAAGAGCCCGAGAGCATTGTGAGAGCTGTGTCGGAGTTACGACTGGACCAGGCGACGGAGCGAGAGCTGCTGGCGACGTTGCGCGACACAGACTCCTCGAAGAGCAGGGAGACATCCTGCACTACCTGGCGAGCCACAAGGGGCTGACTTGGGACACCGGTCTCGGGCAGCCACACGCGGTGGTGACGGTCAAGGACCTGTTCCAGGACTTCTACGACCGGGCCTGCCAGGAGAAGCGCTGGGGCCTCGTGCGCCATTTTGCGGGTTCTCTCGGGAAGCGCGTCGAGGACCTGGCAAAGTCTGTCACGGACCTGCTGGTTCGCCAAAAGCAGGTGACTGTCGGCATGCCGCCCCACAACGAGCACACCATCACACGGCCGCTGTCCACCCGCGAGTTGCGAGCCATCATCAACCGGGCCCACCGAGGTGACCAGAGCACGGCCATGCTGACCCAGGAGCTGCTCGTCTACCTTAGCATGTTCATCCACACCGATCCACAGCTCTTCGTCGAGATGCTCCGGCTGCGTGTCGGGCTCATCATCCAGGTGATGGCCTCCGAGCTGGCCCTCCGCTGCGCCCCTGAGAATGCCAGCGATCTACTGCTGAGCCTGAGCCCCTTCGAGATGAAGACGCTGCTCATGAACATCCTCAGTGGCAGGGAATTCACGGTCAAAAGTGCCACTTCGGGGGCCCTCTCGGTCACAGCCAGCTTTGTGAACAAGCGCAGTGCGGCGGGCACGTTCCTGCGGAGCGAGCAGGAGGATGAGTCTTCCAGACACCGACAGGGACAGTGGCTGCGCCGGCGTCGCTTGGACGGGGCCCTCAACAGGGTACCAGGAGGCTTCTACCCACGCGTCTGGGCCGTGCTCGAGCGTTGCCCGGCCCTGCAGGTACGTGGCCAAAGCCTGCTGGCATCGGTCACCCACGAGATGACCCCCGGGGAGCTCAAGTTTGCACTGCGGGTGGAGCAGCTGCTCAATTCGGTGCCGGAGCCAGAGTACCGACAGCTCTTTGTTGAAGCCCTCATGGTGCTTGGGCTAGCCGTGGAGAATGCTCTGCCTGTCGGGCCTACGGATGTGGAGGCCCTCGTGCGTTCTGCCCACGAGCTCTTCCTGGAGGACCAGCGGCGCTGCCGTGGAAACTCGTCCCTTTGCTGCTGCAGTGGACGACCTGGGGGCACCTGGTGCCGGCCCACCGCGGGCCTCTGTGAGCACTTCTATGACAGTGCCCCCAGCGGCTGCTTTGGTACCATGACCTACCTGGTGCGTGCTGTGGCTTCCTCTGTCCAGGACCTGTCTTGCATCCAGCTGGAGTGCGCCACCTCCTAGGCTGTCATCTGAATTCTGCTACTACTAGATTTGTTTATGTAGTGCCTACTTACAGCCATTCGATTTCCTTGTGTTGTACCCTTGATGCAAGAGTTAGTGGCTGGTTCCAGACAACTAAGTTTGTTGCTGGATAAAGGGAAACAGTGTTGGGACGGTGTTAAGTGGCATCAATCTGCCGTTTTTATGACCGTTGCGACCCCAATCTGCCATGGCTTCCTCTGTCTGGTACCTGCCCTGCTTCCAGCTGGAATGCTACGCCTACACTCTTATTGGTGCTCATTGCCATCGTACAGTGCTTGTTGAGTGTTGTGGTGCCTGTTAACAGTAGTGGATCTTCTTTATTGCACATCATCGATAGAAGTTTTAGGGTACAAGTCAGTCCAACTGAGGGAAAAGAAACGGCAAGACAGTGTTCGTGCGCTGTCCTTAACCCCCGTGTTTGAACCGCCGTCTATCTGGCATGCTGCTTCCTACTGGGACGCTCTGCCTCCCATACTGATATAGGCAGACGTTCCCCACTAGATTTATTTAACGTTGTGGTGCCTACTGACAGTCATGGGCCTTTGTTTTTTTTGTTGCGAATGGTTTATATATGCGTGCGGGTGCAGGCCACCCAAGGGCTAGGAAAGTTGTTGAATGGTATGCGATCCACTGTGCCTAGTCATGTCCGGAATCAGGAAAGACGGCCTCCGTGGCTTGTTGGTTAGATATAAATGCAGAATTCTAATGTTGGCCTTGCAGATGATTAGGAGTTTTCAAATGCCCAGTTGGGCACCGTTGTTGATCTCTAACTTCAAAGTGAAAGAAGCATCCGAGTGGCCCTCCAGCCTGTCGGTCAAACCTGCCTGTTCTGAACAGGCTGGACGAGGAAAGGCTCGTAAATTAAAAGCTGCTCCGACCATGCTCCTAGTGACTTACCTGTGAAGGGGCAGGCCGATTGGCTGGCGACACATGCAATCTTGTAGGTGGTGCAGTACACACTCCAAAGATTCAGAACAGCCCATCGGATGTCATTTGACCTCGTGATTCACTGGGGTGATGCACTTGGGTCAAGCCATCTTGAAGCAGCAAAAGGAGACTTTTGGAGCAGAGGCATGGACTTGGTTTTAGTTTGTGTTACTGCAAATGAAGTCCTGGTCACAACCTTTGTTAAAAAAGCAGTGAAGACAGTCTCTGTTGCTTCGAAATGGATACATATTGCGACTGCAAGCAAGGCCAAGATGCTAAGTTATTTTTGTAGCTTTTTGTAAGAGCATTGTTTGTCACTGGTGTTTACAAAGACCAAAATGGGAAGAGAAGCAAAGTGCTTGAGTCATTCTTTTCGTGTGCCATCAAGTCATTATCGTGGTAGAACTTTCTTTCACAGCAGAGAATGCAAGCCAGCACATTCTTCCATTGTGATGATACATATATCTCAGTGGCATAGGCAGAAAAGTGTTTTGGGGGTCAAAACGCCCCCAAAATCATCATTTTTTATTTGTTCCAGCCAGTTGGGGGGTTGGGGACGGCCGTGTCCGTACCCGTGAATTGTACAGTACATTGGCTACTACATGCAAAGATGGGACAATGCCTCCCCCCCCCCGAAAATTATTCCTGGCTATGCCACTGGTAAATATGAAGCATGTCCGCAAGCTGCAGGCTTGTGCCTGCTATTTCACGAGAGATGCGTCTGATGCTGCCCATTTCGTCGTCTTCATATTCTGACCGAGTTGCCACGGCAGTTTTCATCCACTTTTCAACTTTAAGGGGCATCGTCACAAGTACTATACTTAGTGGGCCCATTTCATTGGGTTCCAATGCTGGAAAACCCGT
Organism: Ixodes ricinus; assembly: GCA_037355805.1. Classification (NCBI taxonomy): domain Eukaryota; kingdom Metazoa; phylum Arthropoda; class Arachnida; order Ixodida; family Ixodidae; genus Ixodes; species Ixodes ricinus. The sequence goes on along the minus strand of JAZHYW010048886.1, from coordinate 23,244 downwards.
CTATCGGCAGCTGTGCGAGGAAACCATGACGGCTAAGAACTCAAACGCAAATGTCCGAACCAATCTTGAAAAAACACTGAACTCCCGAAAATCTAATTTTTTTTTTCAGTGCTTGCATAGGACACATGTTACGAAATACACTTTCATTGAAAGATGGATGTTTTTGGATAATATTTGTTAGGAAACTCGTTCAAGGTATTCGAAAAGAAGCTTCTATTCCGGGTCCGACATCTTGAAATGGAGCATGTTTCATTTTTGGTGCCAACTCCAAATCTGCTGTGCAACATAAATATTGCACTAAGAGTATGTTTATTTTGTGACATATTTGTCCTGTTCCAGCACTTTAAAAGTTTTAGGGAGTTCAGTGTAGGTTTTCTTTTGACCTATGCCAGTGCAAATGCTTTCTCACTTAATACCACAGCATAGCGAAGTACTAGTCTAATTCACTTATCCTGAAAACAGTATTTTTGTTCATAGAATCAGAAACGGCAACAAGGATGATAGAACAAGAGTGTTGCATCCCCCTTTCTCTACCTCTTATTAATGTTTAACGAGATGAAATGACAGAACAGAGCTGAAATAAAATATCTTAAGGTAAACTTGCAAGTTATAGCATTGTTACCTGTGGGCAACACCAGGCAAAAGTTTGAAAATTGCTCCCTTGCGTAACATCTATGGTTCACTATAAAATGTCTAGTATCTGCGCATACTATAGCCTCGAGTAAAACAGCCGCCTATTGTAAAATATTAGTGGCAAAAGAAAAACGCTTATCTATAACCATCGTCATTCCAATGCTCTTGGTCACCACGTATTTACGTGGCAAACTTGTTCTTCTTGTCGACTACCTGTGTATTTTTTCACTAAATGGGGTCATAGTTTCAATCTTCCCAGAACAGCTTTGCATCTTCCAGAGCCGAATATGTAGAGCTTAGTCATTAATTGATAAGAATAGGGCGAAAATAAGGGCATGTCATTGGCCGAAATTGTTTCAGTTACCTTGGGTGCGATGATTGACACCACTTGTGACCAACCACTAGCCACAAATATTCCCCTGCCTGGTGATAGTCAGGGGGTGAAAATTGGCTTAGAAGGGCAGGAGGAATCATATGTTGGTCTTTTCAGACTTAGGCTAGGTGGTGCAAGCTACTGCACGTAACAAAGGGTATAGCCAGTAACATCCATCCATCTAACCACCCAAAGCACTTGCTGAGTGAAGGAGGGTATCAAACAGGCGCTCGTAGATGGTAGTTTTAGAAGTAAAATGTAAATTGGAAGAGTAATGTTTTGACATTTCCCTTCCAATTTAGTTTGAACTAAATTAGGTGCAATTTATACTTTAATGGGCATGACCTCATACAGCTGGAGTCCTATACGCCTATCGAGCACCTGTCACCAGGTAAAAAAGTGTCGAGTTGCTAAGCTGTGGACGCATGTGCAGTGATGTGATTGGTCGGAGTCATTTTGGAGTACCCTTTGGAGCAGCAAAAGAAGGGCTGTCCAAACAGGGCGTTTCAAGCATGCGTGAAGCAACAATTCTCTGCCATATGAAGTGTGGCGATCCCCTTCCGTCGGTCTTTTTGCCGAGAAGAATGACTTCCTCCGCCATGTCTGTTCGTGTTCTTCACGGAGGCCTAGGGCATGCTCATCACATGGGTACGAACAGCCAGTCATATGCTCTGTTGGCTGCCAGTCAATCGCTCAGGGCCTCTGCTGCTGTTCAAGTCCCAAAAACGGGAAAGGGCACGGCAGAACAGATGGACAGGCAAGACGCACACCATTGGCAGGTGGCGTCAAGTCCGACGACCAGCGAGGTCACAAAAAAGCAGAGGGGGCAAGGATGGAAAGTTGTAATGTTTGCCTGGCGAGTATACAAACAGAAGACCGACTGCAAGGACTTCAACTTGCACTTCATATGGCGGAGAACCATCACCTCGCACGTTCTGAAGTGTCCTGTTTGGACACCCCTTAAAGGGGTAGGGAAACGAAATTCCAGCGCTCATTTTTTAGCTTTAATGTGTTGCATGTTGCAGCATAACCTCAAAAGCACCAGTCTTGCATTGAAAGGCACAAGCAAACTAATTTTAAAGCTAATTAAACTATATTTCAATGTGCACCGGGTGGATGCATGCGGAGCCTATTTGGGAGGTAATCTAGCAACGTTTGGGAACTCTCTACGTAGTCGTGACGTAGCAAATTCCATCGGAGCAGCGCCGCTCTTTGGAATTTCAACATTTTCCTTCTTAGCTTTCCTCCTCAACTCACAAATCGCGCATTAAACTAAACAGTCCCAACAAGACGGAAAGGAGGGACTCCCTCTTTTTTGCAAACCTTCGTTTGTTCACCCAGATACAGCCATTCTCCCCCTAGAAGATTAGCCAGTCGCTCAAAACTTGGACAAAGTTGCTTTCCCCAGCCCGTTCAGCCCTAAGCTGACAGTGCTGTGGAAGCTACGTGTCCTTGGGCCATCCACACGCTCGTCACCCGTGTACTTCGAACGGCTCGGTTGTAACGCGTTGACGCTATTGACACCACCACAACGCTGACAACGCCACCAACGGCAAAGCTCATAACCACGCCAGCCTTGCTACTTCACGAACGCGAGAAATCTTTTCTTTCCGTTTTTGTTTGCGTCGGATATCCCATGACGCATCACGCTCTCCGTTCGCTTCTTCAAGCGCTTGTTCGAGTGCACCGTTTGGAACGAAAAATATAGCCAATCGTTCAAAATACAAACGTGCGATTATCATTTACGGGTATTATCCGTCATGCTCGACTCGCTCCCGAACGAAATTTGAATATTTCAATTTTTGGTTCCGATACACTGTAAGCACACATTATATTTTCCTTCGTACCACCGCAAACATTACGTTAAGATTCGCGTGCTAGCCTGTTGCACTGGCGGACAACGTCTACTATGCGTTTCCACTTCTGTGAATCCTTTTGTTAGCGCCAGTTGCACGGTAGGTTTGATTCCCTCGAACACAAAACTAGCTACTTAGGTAGTTGTGCGTAGAAGCAAAAAAACATGGCAATAATATCCCAATCGATGAATGCCAGTTTGAACTGCAGTACATAGTTATTTTCGGTATGGAATCAAGGATAAAGCAAATACCATATTCCACTGAAATAATGTTAAAAAGGATAATGTAGTGCACCCATATGATGTCCTCTTCAAATTATAACAATTCTAGTAAAAATGCAATTAAAAAAATTATTTTGTTTTTTTGTGGACAATAATAACATCCCCTCAAGCAGTCTATAAAATTAGGGCAATACTCAATTAACCCTTCTAAACCTCGGCTTTGAAAAAGATGTTGTCAGAATATTGCAGTCTATTATAATATACATAACTACCCTCAGCGTTATTAAACAATCGCAAGTCGCGTGCCGCCCTGGAAGGGTGCTTCCCCCCGGAACGCAGGTAAGCTGTGGTGAATCAAGTTGCGCATAATCGCAATGTCCGTTTTGCTTTTGTCGCTTTCCTGCAATGCACCTGTGCAAGGTGTGAAGTGCACCCACCTATGGTAGCTAAATTGGCAGAACAAGCCACGCACACGACAAATATCGCAAAAGCTTCCGAGCACTGTCGGCGATTGATAGAAATGAAATCAAATAGTACAATATTTGACGTTATAATCGAAAGTTTCAAAACTCACATGAGCCTACCGTACAAATCTGGCCATGTAGCAGGGCCCAAGCTATTATACTTTAAGTACTTTAAGTGACATTGACTTTGGGTGCAACGTTGGGGCAAATCTTTAAAAATTTTAGCAAAATGTAGCAGGGTAAGCACTTTGGCGAAGTTTGGCGCAGCAATCGCATTACTGCATGCGTGGTACCCGAGAATCTGCAGAAGGAAGTTATGCACGTGCTTGCTTCCACAGCCCAGTAGATGGCTTCACGAAGCCAGTTACTGTAATGGTATAGCATATACAGTTGATAAATGAACGAGAGATCCGCTATAAAAATGACACCTAGTGCAGCCTGGCTACACCTGGTCGAGGCTACTTAAAAATCCTTTTGCTATAGCTTGCAACCTCCGGTAAGAATTCATTCTCGTGAGCATGCCCAGCCAAAGCGCAATGGAATACACCAAGTGCTTGCTGGAGGTCGAGCTTCTGCCCAATTCTCATTCCTTTGAACATTTTGCTGCAAAGTAAAGATGTCACATCGAAGTCCACAAAGTTCCCGTTTTATTTTTCCTTCCAAATAAAACATTTTCACTCAATCAGTCAGTCAACCAATTATCCGACTTAAAAACGTGCACCATCCCAGCCTGGAAGAGTACTTTTTCCCTCGGCAAGCGGCTGCGCTCCAGCGAAGTCCACAACGCCTGCTCCACATTTGCCGCTTCCCCGCAGCGCACCGGCGCATGGCGGGAAGTGCACTCTACGGAGGAAATGAGCTGTCCAAATGGTCCACGAGCAATAGAAATATTGTGGAACTTCTCAAGTACTCTCAGCGTTTGAACTAAGATTGAATCAAACAGTATGTTATTAAAAGTAATAATCAAAACGTTTTTCAATTTCTGCAAGCGTACTGTAATGGTTGGGCAGCACAGTGGGGCCCACGCTTCAGTACTGAGAACATGAAATGAACTTTTGGTGCAATGTTGGCACAAACTCCCTACACTTTGGCAAAACATAGAAGCCTAGTGGGGAAGTAGTTTGGTGTAGCAGTCGCCGAATTAAAACATACTGCATCCAAGCGCAACTTTATTTTCATGGAACATAGTCATACAAAAAGAGAGCCGATGGGTGCTTCCAAGTTGTCGAGGGCCATTCGGAGCGCGATATGCAAATGGCCAATCACCCGAGCCAAAACGTTTTCGAAGAAAAAAAAATTATAATAACTCAACGAAACATTTTAACAAAAGACAACTTATGATATTGATTCCTGGCAGCAGTGGCGCTCAATGCTTTCGAATGGCGGCATCAATGTCATCGATGTGACCTTTCAATGCGTTCCACTGGTCCAGCTGTAAGCAGATGCCTGCAATGAGAATCAATAGATGGAATGCAACGAGAATCAAGACTCAAAACGAGCACGGAGTGCCAAAAAAAGGTTTTCTTCGAAGGGCTCAGGTAGGACACGTCACCAAATAGGTTTTGAGACGAGAAATGAACATTTTTAGCAACATTATTTATGCCTTGAGACTATTACTTTGAGTTTGGAGCGAAGCCGAAACTTGTCTTTATTATATAAGTGCGCCTTCTTATCTCCCATTGGCTGGAGAAATAGTTGACACATAGAATGTTGCTTACAAATAGCATTCCGCATTTTCTGAGTTTATTTTGAGTCAATTAGGAGGGTGTTTTTTAGAGTTCATTTTCTACCTCAAATTTAGAGTTTTTCGGAGCTTTCATTTGCAAGTCCACAAAATTCTGAGGTTTTGGATGTTTTGTGTCTTAGGCCTAGGTGGAAAACGACAGTCGACAAATTTATTGAAACAAAGTTTTCATAGACAACGCAATGAAAACCGAGCTTGTACCGCCTCGTCTTAATGAATTTGTCAAAAATGGGTGCACGCGGTTAATTAATTAAGCTCGTCTGCCTCAGGACGAGGTATCTTCGGCTGAATGTGTCGATTAGAAATGTGGTCATTTGACGATTGTACTGGGATGCGGCTTGTGGGCAACCTGGGGATCCAAAGCGTTCGCCCAGGTTGCTCATCTGCCAAATCGTCAATAGTCATTTCCACTGCAGCGTACGCGTGAGGGCTCTTGGAATCGCGGCACGGGCAATAACGGAATAAATGACGGCGTGTTGTTGAACCAGTGCGGTGTGTCATTCTCCAAGATGGGTAGCAGCAAGGGAATTCCTAGACTCGACTGATGGAAGCTGCAAACAATTCCCCCACTCAAATTCTCCTCGTAGCACGACGCAGGGTAGTGCAAGCAATGCACGATGTCGGCGTGTACCTCGAAACCTCAAAAGCCGACCGCAGTGTAATAGAGGATGCTGTACTCTATTTCATACTCAATAAACAGCGCCGTCAAAGCTGCTGGAGCGAGCAAGGGGTTGATCTTGTTGATCATTTGCACGCATTCTCGAGCAAACGAAACCATAAATGAAGACAAGTGCTCGTGCCAGTAGCTTCAACAGCGTTGCATATTAAGTATGAAACGGAGTTTAGAGCTCAATGAGTGGGCCATCTTACGAGCATCGGAGCATAATATTGCTGCGTGCATGGCCAAAGAAATTGCTTCCCCATACTTCTAAAGATTCGCGTTTGCTCTTATCCAGAGTATAATAGATAGGAGACTGCCACCGCCTTGCCGAGGCAGTCTGAAGCTAGTGCGTCGCTCAAACGGGCAGCTGCGTCATGACCGACGCAGCTACCTCGGGTGAAGTTCTTCTCAAAGGCAACGTTCAGCCACTTCTAAGAAGCGGAACAGGCTTCGCAAGGGCCTAACAGAACTGCAGGATGGACGCACTGTGGCCCTCGTGGACGAAATCTCAACAGGAGACGCAGCATCTCACAAAGGTGCCACTGCAGGTTACGTCGAGGAGCTCCGAAACACCCCGCGGTCACCGCGATTTCTCAAGAAACCTCGCTACCTCGCCAGGACACTACGCCGCTACCACAAGCGGAATGACGACAGCTGGTAGACCTCCTCGCTGAATTCAGCGACTGCTTCACGACGTCGTTGAAGGTGCGTCAAACAATGGTTGGGAAGCGTTGCATCGTTACGAACGACAGCGCACTCCCAGTCCGTCGGCCGCCGTACCGGCTCTCCTAAAGGAAAGAGAGGCCTACAAGAGCAAGCTCGGGAAATGCTTCGACGACGACTTCATCCAGCCTTCAAGTAGCCCGTGGGCCTCTCCAGTCGTACTGGTTAAGAAGGACGGTACACCTAGGTTCTGAGTGGACTGCCGGCAGCTCAATGTAGTGACGAAAAGGGACGTCTACCCGCTCCCTCGCACCGACTAAACACTCGATGGGCTGCGCTACTCCCGATACTTTTCGTTGACAGAGCCAAAGAGTGGCTACTGGCAGATCGAAATCGACGAACAGGACCAAGAAAAGACTGCCTTCGTCACTCCCGACAGGCCGCACGAGTTCGAGGTAATGCCTTTTGGACTTTGTATAGCACCGGCAGCATTGCAGTGTGTCGTGGATACCGTGCTGGCAGACCTCAAACGGCAAGAGCGTCTCGTTCACCCGACGACGCTGTGGCAATTCTCCGCCAACCGACGAGCACTTGCGAAGCCTTTGGGCCGTTCTTCAGGCAATCGGGCCACCAGACTCAACCTCGAGCCAACATGAAGTGTCGGTTCGCCCAGTGCAAAATGAAGTTCTTAGGTCATGTCGTGAACAACGAAGGTGTTCTTCCTCACCCCGAGATGACTCGCACACGTAGCGGCATCCCACCACCATAGAACAAAAGGCAAGGATAAGGAGATTTCCCCGACCCTGCGCAGTCTACAGACGCTTCGTTCGGGATTTGGCGAAAATTTCTTCACCGCCGACCCACCTCACGAAGGATGCCGCAAACGTCAAACAGGGGGAAAAAACAACGGGCATTCGACGAGCTAAGCGAAGACCCCAGTCGCCCTCGATCCTCGGCCGCTTCGATTAATCAGCGGAAACAGAAGTCCACACGGATGCCAGCAACGCAGAACTCGGCGCAGTACCGATCCAACAACAAGAAGGAACCGGCGAGTGATCACTTACGCCAGCCGCACGCCAAGCGAAACCACTCAGCGATCGAGAAACAATGCCTTCCCGTTACCTGGCCGACAACGAAATTCTGCCCGTACTTGTATGGGAACCCGTTTTGAGTGGTGCAGTCTACAGGTCCGGCAGCAAGCACAATGACACCAACTGCCCGTCCAGAGCCCACATCGAGTCGGCTCCTATCGGCCGCGGCGACGACGAGCCTTCTAGCAGTGAATGTCAACAACAAGGCGAAACTCTAGCGAGACGATCCTGTACTGCACATTCTGATTAAACACTTATAGCCTCGTCCCACTAGAGCGACAGACACAGATTTTCGTCCGGCGACACCGTAAAGTTTCGTGTCGCTGATGCTGTCCCACTGTAACGACCAACAACCCCGACAAACGATCGACGACGGACAGGTTCTTGTTCGTCCCTAAATTGAAGTGCAACAAGCAGTTCCACCGAGGAACATTCCTAGGAGACAAACTTATCCTCCTTGCCCGCTTGTACTCTCTGTTGCCTCTCTTCCCACTTTTCTACCCTTCCTCCCGTGGCTCGCTCCACCTTTAGAGAAGGCCTTGGTTGCCACTGATCATACCCAGAGTTCCCGTCCCTTGATTGCTCGTAGTGATACTGGCTTGCTTGCTGGCGGTCGTGTTGCAAAGGAATTGGCTGTGGCTGGTTGTGCTGCCGCGAAAATCTGGTGCGCGAGGTGGTGCTTCAAGACGCACGTGGTCTACGTCCCTGCATCAGGATGGATACATCGAAGTTTGGGGAATGACTAAAGTAAAACCGCTCGCCACGAAGTAGGACATGACGTTCCGGCAAACCATGTCCCCAAAGAAACACCTGCCCTCGATCATTTGGATATAAACATCCTCGAAATCGGCTTAAAATTCTGTAGCGATCACCTCGAATGACCCAAATAATGAACAATTCGGGAATTTTAGTTTGGAAAAAGTCTGGTGTCAATTGTCACGACGGTTTACGGAAAGTCGCCAATAGCAAATGGAGACTAGCGGAAGCTTTAATCAAGAAATAATGTAATCGTCTCCACTTTCACCATGTTTGTGTGCGCGTTTGTTACCCAAAGAGCGAAACACGATAACCGCGTCGGCAAACTCTGTTTGTCTGTGTATTTGAAGTGTTTTGTTGACAACTTCAGTGTTCTGCGTTGTGTCCTCCAAGTGGAACGGGACGGCGGACTCCGACAAAGGGGCTGTCTATCTGTGTTGTTTGTCACTCGTTGTCGTGTGTCGCCTGTTGCTGTCCATCGCTCCAGTGGGACAGCGTCTACTAGAAGGATGAGGAAGCACAGCTCCCGGTGTCTTCCTAAGAATGTCGCTAACCTTGCCATATGATGAGGTGTCCTCTATAAAAAGAACCTCGGCGACAGCAACTCAGCGTGGCTCTTGGTGATCCCATCTGGTCTTCCGAGAGGAGATATTACGAGCCTGCCACGACAACCCGACGTCTGGACACCTCGGTTACAACAGGACTCTGGCCCGAATTTGTGAGAAGGACCGTATTTACTCGAGTAATAGCCGCGCTGTTTATGAAGAAAACCTGAGGGTTCGCTTTTCCACGGAGCACGCGGTCTGCCAATCACCGTGGTCGACAGCATAATTCAGCGATTTACAGGACAGAGATAACATCATCGCACGAAGATACCATCTGTGGAGATCGCATTTGTATGGAGACTCAAATTCTCGACCTAGTTATTCGCTATGTTATTTTTTGCGCAACGCAATGATTGACTGTATTTCTGTTCTGCGGGAAAGTAGACGCAAGGGCCTTGCTCATAAATAGTGCGGCTATTACTCGAGTAAATACGGTATTATTGGCCTAAGCTTTTGAAGACAGTTCACCAGTACACAAGATTGTGCCATGACTGCCAACGCCGCAAGAGACCTCCAACGAAGACATAAGGACTCCTGCAGCCGACTGCGCCTCATAATGCTCTGTTCCAGCACACCGGAATGGATCTACTAGGGCCTTTCCCAGCGTCGGGGAATCGTCGGATAATTGTCGCCGACAGATTACCGAATCCAACCACCCCAAACACAGGCCCATCCCTCTGGTGCTGTCACAGAGGTAGCCGAGTTTTTAGTAGAATCACGTCGTACTGTGGCACGGCATCCCCGAGGTACCAATGATTGACTGAGGTTCGGCGATTATGGCCCAGCCGGCTCGGGAGATTCTTCAGCCGAGCCACACTAGCTGCCGACGAACCACTGCGGTGCCATCCGCAGACCGATGGACTGATAGAACGGCTAGCGAGGCCATCGCCAACGTGTTCCCAATGTATGTGTACATAGATCACACAATGTGGGACAAGGCAGTGCGCCTTCTACATCGCACTCCAGCAGAAATGTCCCGATTGAAACTGATGGACAAGCGTAAAACTGAAAACAAGGGTTTAATTGGCAAACTCATGCCAGAAACAAAAAAAGAGAGCGAGCGTTGGGAAAGCACAAGTCAGCATCGCAGCGTCAGCGTGACAGCTGGCTAGAGCGAGAGATTTCCGACTCAGCTAGGCCAAGCTGAGTGCCTTATCTCACAACGCTTTGTATCTCAAACATTCGGTCTAGAATATTCTAGCGTCGCACTAGCGCAAGACTGACTTGGCGATCCGTGTTGGCCTTCTGATCTATTACACTCAAGGTAAGAGTAAATCGTGAATCTTTTAAAGTACACATGTTTGCAAAGTCCGGTCTCAGGGCACCACCATCTTGCTCAGTAGGGTGCGCTTGGGCGCAGCCATGGTCCGATTACACGTAAAGTTCCGAAAGAACGCCCATTTAAAGTGAAGAGGTAAATGGTCAAAAACATAAGGTGGGCTACCTTTGGGGATGCCACACCACAGGGGTGGAACTCATGAAATGTACTTGGGAGCAGCCACGGGAGCAGCTGAAACTGCTGTTTTGGAGCAGGTTGGGAGCAGCTAAAACTACAATCTGGAGCAGGCTAGGAGACAGCTCAAATCAGTTTTCATTGCACTTCAGCTTGTATCCTAGATGAGCATGCGAGCAATTTCAATTGTGCTTAGCAGCACATATGAGCATGAGTGGTTGAGGTACCTAGGTAGATGGGATAACAGTGCAACAGATGCTAAAGCTTGGCCTTAGTGAGAACCAAAAGAGCAAGTAACATATGTTTCTGATGATAGTGTCCTTGATATTTTCCGAGTGGTTTTCAGCTGCTCAAAATGCAAACCAGCACTCTTTATAGCACAACCCTACCACGTGCACGACACAGTAATTATATGCGCAAACCACGTGACGTGCGTAAGCAACGGACGTGCAGTTACGCGGAGGTACAGGACAACAAATTTCGAGTTTATCCTATTACGCACAACCCAATATCGAAGCAGCAGACTACGATTAATGCAGTTATCATATTCGGCGTATGAGCCAGAGCAAGGTTAATGTGCGCCGGGCAGACCTACCGCTCCGGACGAGAGCTGCTGGCCGGCAAGGATTCAGATCGGACAGCGTTTCAGTTCAATCATATTGCGATTTATCTTGCAGGAATGCGGTTCGAACTTCTAACGATGAAGCAATAAAAGGAATCTTTGCTAATGTGTTTTCGACTGGCTGACGTCGAACCGGACCGCAGAGCCTCAGGCAATCTGACGCTTGGCCTCACCTCGCCCCGACTTGCTTAACCGCTTATGGTAGAAGAATAACCGATCCAGTCGCAGGTGATGCTAGCGAATTGGAATCCGACCCCAAGATTTTTCGGCAGCTCCGGCTCGGGATACACAGGGAAAATAAACAGAACAAAAAATTGCAAGGCCGACCAAGCTGAACGCGCTCATTGTTGCCAATCGAGATCGATAAAACCGAAACCAAGACAAAATAGAATTTTTGGGATGCGCGTTGTGTGACTTGGAGCACAATGGCGCGAAGTATTGGCTAGGCGCAGTTTCGCAAAATGGCAGCAGGATGGCGCAGACAAATGCGTCTGGCGCAAAATGGCGCAAATAGCGCACGTTCCACCCTGCACCAAAACTTTATTAAAAATTAATGATAAACACCACTGCACCGCTTACAAACCACGTGACGCAGGAACAGATACCGCAGATCGCGGACACTGGAAATTCACGCTTCCACGATGCGATAAACACGCGGGAATTCGCTACAAACTCCTCTGTTACGGGAGAGGATACCACAGACTGCGGATGCAGCAGATTCGCATTTCACGTTGCAACATACACACAGGAACAACTTGTGTGCAAGGAAGCAATATCGCGTGCGCAGATCGCAGACAAAAACGCAGGAACCTGCTCTGAACTAACTTGTCAGATGTGCCGGCACAACAAATTGTGGGGTTGATGCGCATTCCCGTCAGACATCGCGTGACGCTCCGACGGGAATCGGGTGGATGGAGTGTGTTCGGAATCTTATGTCACAGATACTCAGCCAGAAAACGGGATAGGTGATCTCTTGGGGTAGGCGTTCCCTCAGACCTTCACGGTCACGACGCCCTGCCAACGCTTCGTAATCGGATTATGGCAGCGTCCAATCGCACCCCAGCCAAGCAAGATGGCAACGCCCTGACTTGTAAGCGTGTATAGATAAGTGTTTCTTCACGGCCATGCCTGCAACAATATCAGGCGTCGTCCGTTGATGCGCGTGACATCATCATGGCGCCACTGTTAAGGTCTATTCACACGATGCATCTTGTTGGCGAATCTTGTGTCGCGAAACTAGGTTTCGGGAAACAGATTCCCCGTCTGAACGCAACCGAAAAAGTGGCGCGCCTCCGAAAAAAGTGGCGCGTCTTCCTCGCTTTTGGAGCAATTTTTCGCTGAAACCTCGGCGAGGCCTGTCAATCACCCGAAGGAGAAACGCAGACGCCGCCAATGGCCGCTCGACTTCGCTATGACGTCTGACCTTCGAGGAGGAGCGAGCTTTTAAAGGAGTCTGATTTTTGGCCGATTCCGTATCCGAGCCAAAGCCGAAAGAAACAAACAAACATGGCGAGCGACAAGCGGAGAAGTGGTGCGCACGGCCGATCAGTCTTGGTCGTACTCGGTTGCAGGTGTGTAACGGCGCTTAGCAGTACGGGTTGGTGGCGCGGTGCAGATTCATCAACAGTCGCGACGAGTGCAAGCATCGCATATAAACATGATGGCTGGGGATAACCTTCTTTATTAGCGGTGTAAAAATGTCCGAAATGCTTCGAGATCATCTGCCTGTTCTTTGACGTTCGCGGTATTTCCCGGGTTTGGCAAGACTAGTAAACCCACTGAGCCGAATTTGACGAAGTTGATTGCGTGGTATTAATAAAACAGACTGTCTTTTCACACTGTACGTACTTCATATCATTTTGATGCGAAACGCTTGGTATTCCCGGTGCAGATGACTGGGTTTGGCGAAATTTTCGTGAGTCAATACGTCACAGGTTTCGCGCGTCGGGCTTCACGTGTGAACGGGCAGATTTCGCGAAATCTTGGTTTCGGTAAACTGTGGCGCGTTGAAAAGATGCATCGTGTGAATAAGCCTTTAGAGCAATATCCGACGCTTCGGCTTCACCCATAGAGCCCACTCTCCGTTGCCACCTTGCTGCGGACAATAAAATTCTCTAATGGTTACCTGTCGTGACGTACGCCAGTAAATAGATCCGGACAGTCAAAAGAATCAACGTAAGTTGTATAATAATGAACAAGGATTCAAAATAGACAGAGCTCAGAATTTCTGAAAAACATATCACAGTCCCTTCAATGAACAGATCTCAGTTAATCAGCCAACTTACCACGACGAATATTCCTCGTCTGACAAATACACGGGGAAAACGACACTCGTCAAATTCTCACCCTCTTTTGAAAAAAATTTGTTTAAACTGAAATCGAACATCCTGTATGTTCTGTTTCACCTAATGATGGATCATACTGGCCGCCATGTGCCATAGACGCCAACCTTATGCAACGTGATCGTCACGTGACTTTTCAGAGGGGCGAAGCGAGCGTGCAGAACGTGCAATCATGCGATACATTCGCAGCGCCGGACCATCTGGGATAGCTCGCAGTGTCTGCTGCAGTCTATCGGAAGGTGAAATAAATTATAGTTGCAGGCAATTGATGGCGAGTTTTCTAGAGCTACACTTTGCTCGAATCACGCTGCTACCTAGAGAAAAGAAACGGAAGACAGTGAGGGAGGGCTAGAAATCTCACCAGGGCTACCGACAACTGGGGCACCATTCTCATATCCTGCTCTTTGTTTTAATTGGGTCCACATATGACGGCTCCTGCACGAACAACAAGCTACCTACTTATTGAAAGACAAATCGAGTATGGTTGATTATGAAGCTTGCTATTCGGTTCCTGGGCAGCATGCACTGTAAAAGCCAGTTCACACAAGCATCTCAGTGCTCAGATAAAAGGTCAGCACTGACTTACGGCTGAGCTGTATGGGTGAACAGGCCTAGAGATCCTGAATCGAAACTTAAATTATACCTCTCATGTTCAGAAACAAGTTAAACATGATAAATTCAATAATGACAATCGCATGTTTTTTGTTTTGAATGGATGGCTATATTTTTTGTTCCAAACGACTCGATTCCAGCGAGCACTCGAAGATCAGCCATCGAACGGCGCGATGCATCGTGGGAGGTGGACCAATGCGGTGCGCAGGTTCGTCTGCTTCTTGAACAAGGGTTGCGATGATGTCAGAACACCAAGCTCTTGTTGGCTGATTAAAAAAAATAGTAGGTAGACCTCAAGAAATCTAGCATTCAGGCTTACCCACTATTCTTTCAATCAAAGCCAATCAGAGATCGGCGTCGTTCAGACGTCATCGCAACTCCTGTGCGAGAAGCAGACAAGCTTGCGCTCCGCATTGATGTCACAGACGTGACGTCAATTGGTCCAGCACGGGCAAAGCTGATCGGAGCTCGGCAGAGTTATGAGCCCCGACACTTGGCGTCGTCAATGCGTTACAACCTTGCCGTTTTCGTTGACCTCCCCGCTCCATGGAGTAGTTGAATAGACCGGGAGGAAGGGAAATCCGGTTCAACAGGGCTCACGCAGGTGCAGTTTGCTGCCGTACTTCTGCGGGGCGGCGCTAATTTTGAATAGTGACATAACAACATCCGATTTATTCCTTTTAAATAATGTTTCAATGTCTTTTCGAGCAAAAAATTGGTGTCTCCATTGTGTGACCAGAACGTCGTTCACATTTAGACAATAAGATAGGTGCTAGAATTTCGTTTTAGTAACCCTTTAAAGGGACACTGACAGAATATTTATGCTCGCCGAGATTTTTCATTTGATATGACGTACAAGAGTACAACAACCCAGAACACAATATGCGGCTCGAAATTCGTTTGATTTCAGACCGAAAACAGCCGGTCGAGAATTGGCTGGTTTCAGCCGTGCTCACTCTCGTCTTTATGGTCACGTGGCATTCAAACTATGTGTACCAAATATATTCGAAGTCGTGGGTTATCTAAGACACACATCCAATACTAACAACAGAGAAGAATGTGAACCCCATTTTTCGTGGCCTCCAAGAAGCCGCAAGTATGTTGATAGAAAAATGGAAGTTAGACAGATTGCAGGAAGCACATGTATACGTCATTATCAGTACGGTGAGCGTACCGCGGGCGCTCGATGTGTGATGGCGTACATTGGGAGGAAGCGATGCAAGTGCGAGACAATCACACGAAAAACGGCTGTTGCAAATTTGTCAGTGTCATCGTCTCGCTTCAAAAACAAAAAGAGAGAAAAAAAATTCCAGCCACGAGTTTCCTTACCAGTGTTTTGGTTTCGAGCAGTTGAGCTTTACTGCCGTTATTAAAAATATATGTGGCTCTGCAGCAAAATGTTAAATGGGTAGTCTCCTGAAACCATATTAAATTGTCTGGCAAAGAATAAAAAAAAAACATTCTTGGGGAGTGGCAGTGTTCTTTTAAAGGGGTAGGGAAAGCGAAACTTTAGGGCTCATTTTATTGCTTAGGCTTACATACCACGTCGCATCAGCACCTGAGAAATATCAGTCTTGTTTGTAAATGCAAGAAAAGTCATTTTAAAACAAATAAAACGCTACTACCTGCACTTGGTAATTGGGGGACCGAAGCTTTGTTGGCGGATCGTGACGTGTTGCTCCTCCCGCAGTGGCGTCACCCTCAGCAATACACCATACTCGCAAAGATAGCTTTGCCGTGAATGCTACGACACAATTGCAAAGAGCCAACAAATAAGTTGGCAAGTTGGCCAGTTGGATTAGGTTGCTTGCACCATTCTTCCAAGCCGCCGGATTGTTCCTGCATTTCCTTCAGCTCGCGTTTGCGTGCAGTGATGCTGCGTGACAGCGTGCTGAACTGCGAGACCCACGGGTTTCCGAGCGATGAGAAACTCCGAGGCATGTGGATCTGTCTCGCGCATCCGTCTTCTCCCGCGGCGGGCGCCAGTGAAAACATGATCCCCTTCAGTGACCATTTTCGCGACGAGGGTGCTGAAAGGTGACCCACTGTCCTGACGAGTCTGGGTGCTTCCTCCCAAGAATATTCGGCTGCTACCAGGGGTTGTGCCTGACCTATTTTTTAAAAAGAAAAGAAAAAGCAGAACAGCTCAGCGAATCACATATGCGTTAAAACGAAAACTGCTAAGTGAGCACGCTCTAAAATAAAACGTTTAATAGACGCACACTCTCCAAGCTGGCCAATCATTATTAAATGTGACGGCATTTCAGGGCAGCCCTGACCCCTTCAGATTTTGTCGGATGGACGGCCGGTCTGTTGGATGGTCTGCGGACGGCCCCAGCACGCAGTCGCCTGTCCGTCATCACGCGAGAGTGACTACCCGTCCTACCGACAATCTTCTAAGTCCCCTTGGCAGCCGGGAAACCCTCGTCGCTCTAGAGTTCATAGACCATGACGGAACGCACCGCGGACTACGGGGCCGATATTGATACGTCACGACGGTCGTAGTGCAGCTATGCAGTCTTCGCGCCACTCCGAAACGTGCAGACTGTAACACGCAAAAGCCACCGCGTGGCAGCGCTCACAATCACGCCAGCCCTTGGCTGTGCTGAGGAGCTTGACGCCGCCGGAGTTCCTACAACGCATCATGCACGCTCAATGGCCGACTTCGAAGCGCTCGCTAGAATCGGACCTTCGAAGTCAGAAAAATACAGCCATCCGCTCAGAAGCATGAACGTGCGGGTGTCGTTTACGGGTATCACGGGTCATATTTCACCCATTTCGGAAAGGTTTCCGCAAATGCTGATTTTCGCTCTGTACCCCTTTAAGAAACTCACACGCCCCAGCAATATCATAATTCCGAAACTGACACCTGTACTCCTCCTTGTCTCGGCTGCTGGTAAAATGGCTTCGGACAAATAGCAAGTGACCCAAAGAAATGACCATACCCTTCTTTCCGGGTTTCAGGTCGCCGTTGTTGTCCTCGTAGAACTCCCGGATGTCCACCATGACCCTGCCCTTGAACTCCCGCACGGTGAGGTACCGCTTCTTGGCCAACTGCGCAGAAGCGAGTACTCGATCGTTGCCCACTTCAAATACTCCCGGCACCAAAATAATGCACGCACTCTAGGCCAGGGAGTCTCACTGCCTGCCAGTAAAGGCTTGCTTAACTGCATGTAAGCAATTTAGCAAGAGCGTAAGCCAAGCAACAGAGGTTTCTCACGTTGCTGCGTCGCGTCGCTTGGTTTTAGGGATTTCTGTAGAAAACGATACGCTCATCTCCTTGGTCGCTTGCTCCCGTCGCATTCATGCGGTCGACACATGTCGGCGACGAGTGACCCGGCGACAGCCGAGCGGGTCGCTCGTCGCTTGTCTTGTCTCTCGCCAAGTTGCTTACATATGGTTTATGCTCAAGACTGAGGTGCTAGCTTATAAGAACGCTGAACCGAAGAACGAAGCGAAGAGCATGACCTCGAATAGGAAACCCTAGAAAGCTGAGACACGGTCTTTGGAGAAACAAAAAGATCTAAAACACATGTTTTTAAAATGTATTTCTTTAATGATTGAGAGGCCCTTTTTCATCTTGTCCAGAAGCGATTTCTATGAAATAAGTCCTCTCTTATATTGAAGTATTGTCTCGAAAACAAAGTAATACTAAGCCTGTGGATATTTTTTCATTTTTTGCTATCATTTCTGAGTGGAATATTTATACACTTTGCTACTTTATGAATAGCCACGTCCACACTTGTACGTACCTAATCTTTATATTTTTTTCTTTCTCCGGTGGGTGCATGTGTGACATACGCAATACTAGGCATAAATATATTTAAGTATGGTATCAGGCTTTCCCTCAATGGATCAGTTTGAAACTGGAAACTTCCGAGCGTTCTAAAAAGCCTACAAATCGTCCTAGAGCTTTTTCATACCTTATTGGATTACATGGACCTTTCAGTTTGCCGATATATATTTATTTTTTGATTCTAGTACAATTTCCAATTTGACTTAATCCTTCCCATAATCTTTTGAAATTAAATATTCAATATTAAAGAAACTAACTAGGTTACATCAAAACCAAGTAAACATTTGTAGTCAGTTCGTAACAGCAGATAAGCTACACAAATTTCATTTGAATCAAATGCCAAGTTACGTAAAACAAAAA
Source organism: Ixodes ricinus (assembly GCA_037355805.1). Taxonomy (NCBI): domain Eukaryota; kingdom Metazoa; phylum Arthropoda; class Arachnida; order Ixodida; family Ixodidae; genus Ixodes; species Ixodes ricinus. Next base: position 4,992 of record JAZHYW010048886.1, on the reverse strand, counting down.
GCTCTGAAGCAGTGCTAACTGCCCCTTAAACTGTCACGAACGGTAGGACCCTTCTATGTTCCCAAGGTACAGCATTCCTCAGTGTCCGCTTCAATTACGGTGCCTGGAAAGCGTCTCGAAGTGGTGCACAATTTAGCATCCTCTTCTGCCCTTGCATCGAAAACGGTCCCGAAGTGGCAACGAACGTGGGCAGAAAGCGAGCCGCATTGGAACAGGCGTCTGCCACATTCACGTCCATCGCCGCCAGGCTCGAAACCAAACAACCGAGCCACTTGATCGTCTGGATTGGCCGACGCCAGCCGTCACGGGACGGAAAAGAAGTGCGGAATGTGCGTAAAACAAGACACATACGCACGAGACGATCCGATCGGCCGGTCGATTACGACCAGTTCGAAGGTGAGTGATAGGTGTGCCTGTTTCTGCCAGGGCGTTCCGTATCAAGCGGTGCTAGTTTAGTCCGCAAAGAAAAACAATGTCCGCCCTGTTAGTCAACTGGCGAGACGAGGGATGGACAGTCCAGCGTGCAAGCTCGCTGCGGTTCGAAGCATGCGGAGTGAAAGCTCGTGCTGCGGGATGCGGGGATCCTGCGTCCGTTCCCCCCCCCCCCCCCGTGCCTGTTTCGATCTGAATGACTAACTGTACTACCTGCATGCAGTCGCCGCGCGTCAAGAGCACGTGACGGGTTGGTGCCGTCGACTCACCATGAATCTCGCCTCTCCATCGGCGTTGGTGTCCTGGCTGGCACTTGCGGTCTTCTTGTCATCGGGCTTGCCCTTCTTCTGGGGCACGTTCCTCTGTGGACGGGAGGGTTGCGCTAGGTTCTAGCTGCGCGGTAGTCTATAGACCATTTCCAAAGCTCACTGCCATCTAGTGGCTCGAGTACCAGTTTAGCTCTCAAGGTATTTAAAGGAGGTTAATAAAAATGGGGCAGTTAGTTGGGCGTCATCGCTTTGAAAGATGGATGGCAAGCGGGAACACGTCCCTCACTAAGGTTGTTTCTCGATTTTTTAAAGTTTCGACGGTGGCGAGGCACGGTGAGTAAAAGCGATTAGATTGTGAAGCTAGGACACCAATTAGCAGTCTGGGAAAGGGTTGTCTGCCGGTAGATCCCAAAAGCAAAAAGCGGTTTTCACCATCCCGACTGAAAGTGACTTATATGCCCATGGCGAACAGTGGCGGGTCTTGCTCTCGTGCTGCAAGCCTCCAAACATGCCACGACAAACTTCACAGCGGCACAGACACATTTATTCTACACCCTACAGTTGCACAAATTTAGAGATTACTTTACGCGAATGCACCCAATGCCACGATCGGTTGACACCTTTGCTCAAAAATTGTGGCACGCCAGAGGGAGAGAAGCCGAGAAAGAGGGAATACTGTTTCTCCGACAGGGTCCTCACCTGTGGCCAATTTTTTCAGCGGCATCCTCGCTATGCCAGTCACGTGACCTAAAATTCGCCCATTTAGAGACCGTGGTAACCTTTTGCCCGCGGCCACTGTTAGAGAAGTCAGGTCCCAAAAGGCCGTCATTATTAGTGTGGCACAGATACCATACACTCGGGCGATGATGGTGATCAAAGTGGCCAGATCAGGCTTTGGAAGATTGGTTGCAGCCAATGTGATGACAGTTTTATTGCTGTAGCTTATTTCTTTATCTCCTTGCCTTCTGGGTATTAGAGTCACAAAATAAGGTAAGTTTCAGAGTAATGGTTGACACTTCGGCCGTCTTGGTTCTTAACATCATTGTGGTCAATTGCCTAAAAGCGTTATCTGAAGTCACAAGAAACGGTTTTCCCTCCTCCGGAAATGTATAGACAATCTGCAACAGAGCAAAAACAATATTTCTTGGGCTTCCTGTAACCAACCCTAACCCTTTGGAAGTCGTCTTTCCGAATAGTAAGGATTGCCAATTGCGCCCCCTCTGCACTAAGTACCAAAATGGGGGTGGCCACAAGAAAATGGACATCTGCGCAAATAATTGTCAGGACTCTACAGTACTGTAGTCGGTGACAGGTCAAGAACAAAGTGAAGCTCCTCCCACCCCTTTCCACTTCAGCGGAGTTAGCGGTGGAGAGGAGGTCGCCTCCTCTCCAGCGTTCGCTTTACTCAAGTGGCAAGAGGTAGGAGGAGCTTCCACTTCGTTCTTGACCCGTCACCGACTATAGTTGCATGCAGTGGAGGCCAAGGCAACACCAGGCAAAGAAAGAAAGGGCAAGCACTAGGAAGGCAGGATGGGAGAGGAGGGCGATGGAGGGTGAGGGGAGAAAGGGAGAGCACTAGGACAACGCCGTCTAGAAGACAAGGCCGTAGTGCTGCCATTTTTCCGTCACCAGCGAAGGCCGACGCTGGACACAACCTGGAAGTGAGTGCTGCGTGAGCGCTCGGCTTCGAGTCAAGTTTGAGCTGAACGTTGACGCAATCGTCGTGTCCAATCAGTGCACAGCGTTGGTCTTCGTTAATGACTGCATCTTAATCAGCACTATGGTGCTGTTATCTAGGAGGTGTTGACTAGGAACTTTAGAGGAGAGAGGAGGTTTCACCCCTCTCCAGCCTTCCTAGTGCTTGCCCTTTCTCCCCTTGCCCCGCATTGCCTTCGCCTATACTGCACAGAACTTGTAACACAGAGTGTAGACTAGCCCCCGCACTGTGTCCATCACACAGTGGGGGCTGCACTTTTGCGAGACTCTTTCTTTTTTTTTTTTTTAGAAACCTTTGCACATATTGTGCTGCAAGAATGTCAGAAATGCATATTTGCGAACAACGCGGGTGCCAAGAGTGCTGTGACAAGCAAAAACTTATTTTAGGCGCAGCCCCGCTCTTCACAAGAGCCTGCGTCTGTGATTAATATTTCCCATTTTTATCGCTGGGTGCTAGGATTTTGGACACTGGTCTACAGAGCTGAGAGCAGAGGCCTTCTCAGACAGTACTGCCTCTTGTTGGCTACCTCCCATCAGGCACCACCGGAGAGAAACTAATGAAGAAACGTGAAAACAAGTTGGAAAAACAAGCTACTTACGTCGTCAGGCCCTGAGTCCGAATCGCTGTCCGTTTCAACCTTTGACCTCTTCTTGGATGACATGGTTTGTTGAGCGGCTTCTTTCCTGCGCGCGAAAATGAGACTGCTTAGGACTTCGGTCCACTGGGTGATCGAAAACAAACAAAACAACACTGCCCCATGACACTCAGAAACAGATTTTTTTAGCCTCGAACGTCACCAACGGCGCACAAAGGAAGGGCAACATGTGTGCAGAAACAGTGCTCACGAGGGTTGATCGTATCTCCGAAAAGCTCAATTGTCTAGTCGGGGAAGTGAAATAAACGTTCGCACCTTGCAATGATGGCAAACCAAGCGAGGAATGACCGATAAATCTGCCATTGCGATAACACGTAATGGGAACGACTTCTTCTATCCCGTGGGAATCCTTGATATGAGGAGCAGCGCAACGGCCGTGCGGACATGAACGACGGCTCGCCTATTTCAGCGAACAGTTCACTTCGCCACGGATGTTTTTTGTGCGTTCCAGCGCGAGGCTAGTGTGCATGTCCTAAAACCCGATCGAAGAGGAACACTTACCTGAAGGATGACGAGCAAATATCTCGCGGCACTGCTACAGCGGATACCCTACTTGCAGCTGCTGCCTACCCGAGAAAACAGAAAACGCCGGTGATTAACGTTGCCAGCAGATACTAGCCAGAAACGGCTATATTTGGTAATAAAACAAACAAATACGGCAAACATTTTTTTTGTTTCTTTGTAAGAGGTTTTGTTTTGTTGGTAAAAAGCTGAAAACAACTAAAGCATAAAAATAAGTCTTTCATTTAAGTCCTAAATTTTGGGGTCCCAACGTTTCGCGAGCAATTACGGCGAGGCGACGCGAAACGTATCTTCGCCGCCGACGCAAAAAGTTATCTGTGCGTCGCGGCGCCGCCGCTCTGCTGCTGTCGGCGCCGAACTCGAAGCTCTCGAAGCGCTCGAAATGCACGCTCGGAGCGGGAGATGTGGATATCGAAACGTGTGATATTTGTGCTCTTACTTGCTTGCTTCGGTATAAATACAAGCCAGGTTTGTTGTATTAACGGCCGTCTCTACACCGTCTGAAGGACGTGCTATGGGAAAGAAGAAAAAGTTAAAAATAAGCATCAAAAAGCCCGTGCTTCACTGAATCGCCGACATACCCAGATTACAGTTCGCACAGGATCCTCGGCCACTCCTCTTTTTGGGTAAGTGTCAAAAAGACCTTCGGAAACAGCTACATCCAACGAGCATAGCGGCCAGAGGCAACCGGTGTTGTTGGAATTAGAGGAAAGAGAGAGAAGGGGAGGGGGTTACGCCTACGAGCCACGCCCGCAGGAGTCCGGCATTCTGTGCGACGTGGAAGACCAACACAGAAGCTCAACTAGGAACAGCACTACGTGCAAAGGTACCAATCGCCAGCCTTAGACGTTTGGGCTCCTCTGAGGTCGTTAAAGGGATACTTAACCGAAATTTGAAATATTCCCGTCGTGTTCTAAAATAGGTTGAATATGATCCACAATATCCGTAAATGAAAATCGCACGTTTGCATTTCGAGCCTGATGGCTGTATTTTTCGTTATAAACGGCCCACTCTGGCAAGCGCTCGGAGAAGGCCCAGCGGAGACCACATCACATCCAACGCAATCGTGACGTAGGTCGTCTCGGGACGAGCAAGGCTACGGCGATGCTGACGGGTTAATCTTCTATAATCTTGTAGGGGGACAATAGCGACTTCTGCGACACACAAAAGGCATTCTCGGGAAGAGGGCAGTTCCTCCTTCCCTCTTCTCTCGTCGTGGCCGGAGGCGAGACACTCACCGTTACTAGCTGTCAAGGTTCCTAGACGGGCATTACAAGCGAGGCGTTAGCGACATCCACCAGATGCTCTTTGATAATCGTTTAATTCGTCCTAAAATTCCTTTTCGAGACTTTTTTTTAAACAAGGTATTGGTATGTTCGATGTGATACTGCTCCTTA
>JAZHYW010048885.1:0-15610 GCA_037355805.1 Ixodes ricinus | reverse complement strand
TATTATAAGCGCCGAAATTTCGTTGTAGTATCCCTTTAAAGTCGTCTTTGGAGCAACTCGACCGGAGTTCGTTACAGTCGACTACTCTATCGAACTGCCCCTGCAGTGCTCCAACTGTCATCGCTTTGGCCACTTCGGAGGAGTCTGCGATCAATCCCTGTCGTGCACTCGCTGCGGTGGTAATCATAACTCTATCAAATGTCAAGCGAAAAAAAAAAAACATTAACTAGGGAAAAAATGCATACGGCTACTTCACGACAGTGTCCTGTGTAGCTTATCAGAGAAGGCGGTGCTGCACTATCGAAAAGAAGACAACGTTGACTTCGAAACCGCCAAGGCAGCTTTTGCCTCAACATCTACGGACGATCCCAGCAAGCAGGCTCAGCTGAACAAGCAGCCACGGAAAGTGCAGAACTCGGGAAGCACCGCACCTACATAAAATTTCATACTCAACGGGTGTTCTTGAATTAACGTAAATCTTGATGAGGGCACAATTTTTTTCAAATTTCATTTTATTTTACAATACACATTGTCTACAGCATCAAGGCAAAATACCAGATGGTGGAATGAGGCTACGATGCCGCTCAGTGCCATTATAAACAATATTAAAAAAATCATCAGTGTCAGCAGCTGAAAATAAAACATTATTAAATATTCAGATTAGGTCACTTTCTGATGTCATTTAAGCAACATCCGTCACTGGCGCTTGGCGAGAAAGGTACACCCGATGCCTTCTTCTACGGCAAGCGTATAGCAGATAAGTGGTGCTGTAGAAGGAAAAAGAAATCTGCTAAACGTAAGGGGCGGCGGAGAAAAGCTCACCGGAGAAAAGCTCACCGAGAAAAGCTCACTGCAAAACCGTCAGATGTGGAGATAAGCTCACTGGCCCTCGAGCGGAGTCAGAGACCACACCGGAATTCTTATTTTTTCTTAACTTAGTGAGTTGTGCTTCACACGTGGCAATTTAACACACTTAGAATTCGTAACTTCATTAAAAACAATTGTCTTTTTTTTTTTTTCAAGTTTATTGGGCATATTTACCATAGAGTTATTACAATAAACGCTAGAGGCTCAGCTGGCGCTAGTGTCTACGGGACTTCCGGTTGCAAATTGAAGCAGACAGCATGCAGTCTACATTTCCAGCCTCCCTGTGTATTCCTATGGGAAAACGCGCGTGAATTTTGTCTCTTCGCCGGAAAATAACATGAATAACTTTTGTCACATCGGTTGTAACGGATAGTATGTACCTTTATTGGTATTGTGAAAGTGTAATTGCTTTAGTTACAGCATTTTTCTTTACCACTGAGCGATGTTAAACTTCGCTCTATTTCAGGCCAAACCCCTGTTTCCAGGAAGGTATGTGAAAACGAGCGACGGTTCTAAGCAAACTAACGATCGAAAGGAATGTAGTGTGTGTTCAGGTTCGCTAGCATTTCGGTGGTGCTTATATATTGCTAATATGCCCGTCCTGTCATTGGATGAAAATGACTCCGTCGTGCGCATCTTTACGATCGGTTAAAGAAACATTCGAACGCAAAAAATAAAGCACGTGAGCTACGAAAGGTATGTCTTTTTATTATTTCCCATGTCGGGCAGTTTTTATCGGGCACCTGCTCTCTGGCTCCCCTTATTTGCAAAGATTTGGAGCGTGCGGGTGATGCTTTGAACCATTTGAACCCAGAACAAGCATCTTCGCAGTACTTATTTGTTGCAAATCTGACTATATTACGTGACTTTCAATTTATTTTGATCGTCTGCAAGCACAAGGAGTTACTTATCCAGTGTTACTGCGTAGTTCTTGCCGTCTCTCTCGGTTTTCTACATGTCCTTCGTTCGTTTGGCACGTATATCCCCCATGTTGGAAAGCGTCGACGCCGTGTTCGCGCTAACAGTGTCCGACAGTGCACAAAAATACACGTACGAAGCCGTTTTAGCACCGTTTTTAATGCGATGAATTTGAAAGAAAAACGCCGTAACTGACCATTTATTTCATCTGCGTGACTGAGAAATGTTCCAATGTGCCTAGTACGTACAAATTATTCGTGATATTTGCTCTTATAATCGAGCGCAGAGAGAAAATGCACTCGCTTTTTCCCATAGGAATACATTACCGGAAGTCAAATTTAGACTGCTTGCTGTCTGCTTCAAAATGCAACAGCACACTAGCGCCAGCTGAGCCTCTAGCGTTTATTGTAATAACTCTATGATATTTACTATACTAGAGTGCCTCGATGTCCCTCTGTTTAGGGTGATGCCATCGTTTGTAGTACCCGATGCCGACAGCACGCGCTCACAGGAAAAATACAAAGAAATCGCAGGAAACAAAATGTCGCTGTAGCACAGTCAACGCCACGAGCGCGTGCAGGGACACGCTCTTTCACGCGCTTGAGAACAAAAAATAAAAATAAACGTTAGAAACAAAATGGCCAGATGTCATCACCCCAAGCCAAAGCGCACATGAAGGCACCCTATACTATACTTCGTTTCAGCTTGGGTCCAGACGCAGCCGATGCTACGAGCGCGAGCGTGTGGCCCTGAACAGTGCTTGCATTGCACGAGCGCGCGTGCTTGGCAGGGACTCTGAAAGCCCGGAGCTCGCGCTTGTAGCATCGCCTGCGTCTGGACTCCAAGCCGAAACGAAGTATAAGCTTCGTTTCAGCATGGTCCAGACGCAGCCGATGCTAAGCGCGAGCTCCGGGCTACCAGCGTCCCTGCCCAGCACGCGCGCTTGTGCAGTACAGGCACTGTTCAGGGCCACACGCTCGTGCGTAGCATCGGCTGCGTCTGGACCAAGCTGAAACGAAGTGTAATTCCTCAGAAATTAGTAACCAGCCATTTTGTCTATTAATACTTGCGGCGTACGCAAGTATATAATGAGAGCGTGGGACACCCGTAAAAAAGACAATTTATTGACAGCTTGGCAGTCCGCCGTAGCTCTGTCAGATAAAGGAGTTTGTTTTTCATGACTAACATGAATAGCGGTGTGAAACGTTTCAGCTCTGAAGACTGCGTGGTGCCTGATAGATTAGTAGGTGTTTGTTGGTGTAATAAGTGTCGGCTACGCTGTTTTTTTTTCCAGATAAAGTTTTAGTTGTGAGAACAGCGTCGTCCTGTGTGCTTGTTGTCTTCATCCGCATTTTCGTCGTTTGAGCAGTTTTCATCATGTATAATGTTTACCAACTCGCTCAATTCGCTACATTGTAAGAAGACTATTTCTAATATACTGGGTGATTCAAGGAGAGGCCAGGCTCTTTAAATCGACCGCAAAATTCGGTTTCTTAACCTATCGCGCTACGACTTTGTGCAGCGTTGCCCACAGATGGTGCATTTTTTTTGTAAAATTTGCAAAGAGCGAATTTACCTGAGGAAAAAGTAAAGAAAGAAAAAGGCTTAGCTCCTATGGAAACGCAGCGACGCCACCGGTCTTCAAACAACACGGCGCCGTTTCGCACGGGAGACAAGAGATGGCGCAACGAACGCCGCCAACGAACGAGCATACGGCGCCGAGAGCCGGCGTCTTTAGCAGACGATCTTTTCGACTCAAAAGCGGAGCGCGTTCCGCAGGCGGCGACAATCGCAGAAACAAAAACAGGCGCGGTAACAACAAGGAACTGCAAAGCAGACGACATCGGTACCCCGAAAAAAAACAGTCAAAATATCCCGACAAACCATTTTTCTAATCGATTAAGTGTCCATTCAATATGTTTTCTCAGTAAGGATGATAAAATAATGCATTGGCAACTGATATCAGAAAAGCTCGCGCCGCTTTTGAGTCGAAAAGATCGTCTGCTAAAGACGCCGGCTCTCGGCGACGTATGCTCGTTCGTTGGCGGCAGTTGGCGTCGCGACCGCTTGCGCCATCTCTTGTCTCCCGTGCGAAACGGCGCCGTGTTGTTTGAAGACCGGTGGCGTCGCTGCGTTTCCATAGGAGCTAAGCCTTTTTCTTTCTTTACTTTTTCCTCAGGTAAGTTCGCTCTTTGCAAATTTTACAAAAAAAATGCACCATCTGTGGGCAACGCTGCACAAAATCGTAGCGCGATAGGTTAAGAAACCGAATTTTGCGGTCGATTTAAAGAGCCTGGCCTCTCCTTGAATCACCCTGTAGGTCACGAATAACAAGGGTTACAGTGTGCATCTCTGAAGGTCATGGGTGGTTCGCCGTAGAAGAATACTATCACACAAAGGCAACGTTTGAAAAAACCCAGCACGAATGGCTAGAAAATGTGCATGCCCGTGCAAGAAAAAAACCTTAATATCCAATTGACCGTTCTACCCTGTTTACGAAAAAAAATCTTTCTATATGTTTCGCCTTCCGTCCAGACGCAGCGGATGCTACGAGGGAAGGGACCAATCAAGCAAAGCGTCAAAAGTGCAAATCACTAGGCTTGTTCTGTTTATGATTGTTCAGCGATGAAAAACACAGACAGAAACATTACGAACACCATGGATGGTGCCCTTTGTGACGCTGTCTGGATTCGTCATATAATCTCGTAGCATCGGCTGCGTCTGGACGGAAGGTGAAACGAAGCATAGAGAGTTTCAGGCACGGCGTTGTTCCGCATGCACTTTCAGATTTTCGGCATTTACAGTTTTACTTTCAGGGTTTCAGGCAGAGATTATTAAGTTTTCAAACTTTTTCCTGTTTTTCAAGTTCATACCTTCATTAAGGTTTTTGTTGGCCATGAAAGTAAACCACAGAAAACACTGGCCCGCAATCATTCATTTGGGAGAAATATACCCAATAAGCTTAACGAATATTAGAAAACGGGACATTTTCTTTTTATACAAAACTGACGAATTTTCATGATAACAAATTAATGAATGTTACCGTGATCCAACAGCCTCCACATGAACAGAAGAAAAAATCGGCGAGGTTTTCTCCGCATCCTCCGGTTTTGCGGTGAGCTTCTCTCCGGTAAGCTCCGGGGAAAATTTCTTCGAGATTCAACGTAGGTCCACATTCTTATTGCAGGAATAACGAAGTCTCTACAATCGACTGCTTAAGAGCAGGAATGGCAAAATTACTTCAAAAGTAATTAAATTACATTTCTTATATTTTTTTATTAAAACTGCGAAAATGTAATATAATTACTATACGAATTATCGCAGATTAAATGTAATGACATTAGGTTACAATGTCTTTTCAAAAGTAATCAAATTACTTTGACATTACTGTTTAATACATTGAGGCAGTAATTCGTGCTTATTTTATTTACACTTAATTGTCAAGAATGACAAATGATGAGGCGGCGAGCAACTGAAGAAGCTGAACGTTTAACGGAGCGAACTTGTGCCAAAACCAAAGAGATATAGGCTAGCGTTGCAGGCGTCGATGGCGGCGAAACAGCAGGATCAAACGCTGGGGCGAGACTGACCCCGGCTCGCCACGCGGAGCACCTTATGTACACGCGTGAGCTTCTGGAACAATCGGCGTAGATTGTTCGGCGCGTAGAACATTCTAAACTCGAATAAGCAACAAGGTTCCCGAATTTACTAGAGCGCGGCATACAGGAACAACGAAAAGGTTTATACGCGGCCAGACATCGAACTCCGGTCTTTTACGTGGAGGCAAGGACGATAACCGTTAGGCCACGGGCGCACTTTTTTTAATTATTTATTGTCAGGTAGACATGGGATTGATATACAGATACGCTATTCACAAACACGTCAGCGAAACTTCGGTCAGGTTGTTTAGGACTGGCGACCAATCTGGGCCATCTCCTGTAAAGCTGTACACTTCCCTAATTTTCCGGATGCTCTCAGTAAAATACAGCACACAAACGAAAACCGCAAGAACACGATGCAATCGTTGAATGGAAATACGATAACAGTGTAGTACTTGAAGTAGGTACCATAACTTTGCAACAAAAAAATGAAAGACGTTTACAACTCCGTGTAATGCCGAATTAGAGCGCAGCTCTTGAAGAGGTGGAGAAGGGGAGGGTACGGAGGGGACGGTATGCCTCTCCTCCTCATCTACTCCTCCCCTGCTCCTCGCCTCCTCCCCTCTTCTCTTGCTTCTCCTCCTCCCTCCCGCGCGGTGCATTATGGAAAACGTCCCATAATGCAACGCGCGCGAATACCGCGGTGCATTATGGGACGTTTCCCATAATGCACCGCGCTGTTACGCCGACGGCAACGCGTCACGCCGACGCGTTACGCCAGTGGTTCTCAAATGGGGTCCGGGGACCCTTTGGGGTCCGCAAAGTCATCCTGGGGGTCCGCGAAGCCCCTGCCTCCTGGCAATAGAAGTTTTCTTTTTTCGGATTAAGAATAAACCTTCCATTTCTTGGGTGAGTTTTCTCGTGTATACGTCAATAAAAGAAGTCTACTTCACACTAGCCGCAAGGTGTCCGCGAAACATGAGTGGTTGAGAACCAGTGCGTTACGCCGACGCGTTACGGCTACGCCGACGCGTCACGAAAAAGCGTTACGCCGACACGTTACGGTTATGCCGACGCCGCCGGCGTAACGCTTTTTCGTGACGCGTCCGTCGGCTACGCAGGCGCGTCACGGAAAAGCGGTATGCTGATGCGTTACGGCTACGCCGACGGCGATGCCGACGCGTCATAGCAAGCGTTACGCCGACGCGTTAAGGCCTGACCACACTAGCGTGAACGGCGCCGCCGGTCGGCGCCGCTGGGCGGCACCGCCGTCCGGCGTCCCAACGCGAGGAGTCCACATTGGCCTCCGTTTTGCGGGCGTCACGTGACAGCACTGGCTCTCGCGATCGCGCGCGCGCCTCCCGTCGGATTTTTCGCTCTTTCGTCGTCTGCTCTTCGTTAGATTCTTCCGTTTCGGCTCTCATCTTTCGCATATATCAGCATCGAAACCGCACTCGCTGCCTACATGGTAGGTGTCCATGATGACCTGGTGATCAGCGTGAATGTGATTATCCTAGCCTGCTCGTTGATCTTGCGACGTCGCCGCGCTCTGAAGGGAAGGAGGCACAGGTTTTGGGTCCGGCCGAGTTGGTTCTACCGAAACACCGAAGGACAGGTCAGTGCTTTGCTGCCCCGGCGGCGCGCCAGAGATGAAGGCTACTTTCGAAAGTGTCACCAAATCAACACGACATCCGTCACAACACAGACGACATGCAACAAGTGCCACGGAGAAACTCACTTGTAATTCCGAATTCCTCTCCTATAATTTCCCAGCGGTTGTTCTTAGCGTCATTATCTAGGTAGTCTGGCTGCGTCTTGTCATATAAAAAGGGAAACAGTCGCACAGTTTCAAGGAACCGCTCCGTTGGGGAAGGCATCGGGGGAAATAGGGATAGCAGACGACACGAAACAACGCTACGTCCTTCAGAACAGGGTGTAAGATAGACAGGTGGGGAAACGGCCCATAGAAGCCTACCGCAGCGCCGTGACCGGAGTGTGTACTCGTCTGCTTGCGGGTACCCCCGATTTGCGACAGATGGCGCTGCGGCGAGAGGAAAAAATTGGAATCGGATTTGCATGGAACTCTATGGGAGAGTGCGCAAAATAAACCGAGAGCACGACAGTCCTCCACTGAAAATCCACGAGAAACCATCTCCGTCAGTTTAGCCGGTCGCCACCGGTCGCCCACCCGGAGTGAGAGTTCGCGGTGCTCCACATAGATGGCGCCACAGAAAAAGAAAACCGAGGGGGACACAATCCGGTCGCTCATTTGGCTCTCGTTTCCCCGCCTGTCTATCTAAAGCCCGAACCACATAGGGCGTATTCGCGACGTATTTACGGGCGTTTTGGCGGGCGTAATCCCGACGTACAGCGGGCGTCGGGACGAGCGCTTCCTCGGTCGGCGTAAATACGCGCGTATTCGGCGATCCGACCGAGACAGATCTCGGCGCTTCGGCGTATTTCGGCGTGGCGTATCCGGAAGCGTACGGCGCGGTGCCGGCCAATCAGCTCCCGAGTTGAGAGCCGGATGTTGCTCGAGAATCGGCTTGCCTAGCTAAGCGGCCGGCTGGCTGGCTTGACTCAGCCGCCGAAATGGGAGCTCGCTTGGCGCGTTCGCCGGTTTATCGGCGAACTGTACGAAATCGCTATATCTCTTTTGAACGGGCGATGAACGACTGAGACAGAAGAAAATACCATCTATCTTGCGGGCGATGTGAATAAATTACAAAAAGAAGGGTTTTGAGCAGAGATCGCGGCCGTCCTCCTGCCGGGAGTTTTTGGCAACTTGACGTTTCCAACGAACATTTATGAAACAGGTGTTAGAAAATTAGGCTTTGGTTGCTGATTAACATTCAGTTATTTCTGTCTCTTTGCGGAACGTAATATTATAGCAGCCGATCTACATTTTTTCTCGTTTCATGAAAGGCGCGAGTCGGGCTACACTGCACCAAACGCCGAGGAGACGTCGACGAAAAGCGCCGTGTGTGGTTTGGCGACCTTCCCTCTTCCTTTCTACGAAAAAAGCGCCCGCCAAATCGCGTGATTACGCCCGCTGAAACGCGCGTAAATTCGTCGAGAATACGTCCTATGTGGGTCGGGCTTTACACCCTGCTTCAGAACGTGAAAGACGCGCAGACATAGAGTTATTATAATGTACGCTAGAGGTTCAACTGGCGCTAGTGTCTATGCGACTTCCGGGAGGCAAATTGAAGCAGACAGCAACCAGTCTACTTTTGCGGTGCTCCTGTGCATTCCTATGGGAAAACGCGCGTGAATTTTGTCTCTTCGCCGGAAAATAACACGAATAACTTTTGTTATTTCGGTTGTACCGGATAGTATGTACCTTTATTGATATTGTGAAAGTGTAATTGATTTAGTTACAGCATTTTTCTTTACCACTGAACGATGTTAAACTTCGCTATATTTCAGGCCCAAACCTCTGTTCCATGGCAGGTATGTAAAAATGAGCGACGATTCTAAGCAAAATAACAATCGAAAGGAATGTAGAGTGCGTTCAAGGTTCGCTAGCATTCCGGTGGCGCTTATATATTGCTAATATGCCCGTTCTGTCACTATATGAAAATGACCCCGTCGTGCATCTTTACGATCTGTTAAAAAAATAAAGTATGTGGGCTACGAAAGGTGTCTTTTCATTATTTCCTATGTCGGGCAGTTTTAATCGGGCACCTGTTCTCTGGCTTCTCCCTATTTGCAAAGATTTGGAGCGTGCGGGTGATGATTTGAACCCAGAACAAGCATCTTCGCACATATTCATGAGCAGAAAGAATAAAGCAGTACTTATTTATTGCAAATCTGACTATATTACGTGGCTTTCAATTTATTTTGATCGTCTGCATGCACAAGGAGTTACTTATCCAGTGTTACTGCGTAGTTCTTGCCGTCTCTCTTGGTTTTCCACATGTCCTTCGTTCGTTTGGCACGTATATCCCCCATGCTGGAAAGCGCCGACGCCGTGTTCGCGCTAACAGTGTCCGACAGTGCACATAAATACACGTACGAAGCGGTTTTAGCACCGTTTTTCATGCCACGAATTTCAAATAAAAACGCTGTAACTGACCAATTATTTCGTCTGCGTGACTGAGAAATGTTCCAATGCTACCTAGTACGTACGAATTATTCGTGATATTTGCTCTTATAATCGAGCGCAGAGAGAAAATGCACTCACTTTTTCCCATAGAAATGCATTACCGGAAGTCAATTTCGGACTGGTTGCTGTCTGCTTCAATTTGCAGCAGCACACTAGCGCCAGTTGAACCTCTAGCGTACATTATAATAACTCTATGCGCGCGGAGGACCGGTTTGAGCGTTGCCATGGCATCGTGACGTCACTATCTACGCCACCTCCCATTGGCTCCTCTCTTCTGCGGCGAGCAGCGGCGAGCTCTGAACCGCGCAAGGAGCGGTTAGCTCTGCGGCGCTGTACGTCGCGCCGCTGAAGCTGAAAACTGGTTTTGGACGGTTCGCGACGGCGACGGCGACGGTGACGCCGCTCAAGCCGGAAACGGGCGCCTAAGAGCTGCGCTCTAAAATTGGTTTACACACCGTGGCGCGTGCGAAGCATTGACATGTGACGGCAACTGCTCTGCGTTGCTTTATCAAGTAACTTATCAGTTTCTTCGCGCCACAAATGTGCATTATTGCGATAACACACCAGTGGAACGCCTAGATAACGGGTTGATAAGGTTTCCCATTTGATATTTTCGTACACTCTCGGCTTGGATGGCTAGTCGCCATGCCAGAAACCCAAACACTTTGACCAATTCACTGAACACCCAGTTTGCAGGCAGAAGGTCTTTGTGATTTCAATTAGTTTTTGAACACACTCTGTATCAGTGCAAAATATCGCGATATCATCTGCATAAGCCAGTATTCGGACTTCACACGTGTTCAGAGTAAACTCGGAAACCCTGTTCATGAATAATGCGCAAACAAAAGGGTTCTATATACAAAGCAACAAAATAGTGGTGATAGCAGGCATCCCTGCCTTACCGAAGATCTGACAGGGATCCGTTCGCTTACACGCTTATTGACAATCAAGCTCGTTGTACAGTTTCGGTACGCCATCCGCACTCCTTCTAAAATTACAGACCCTGCCCCTGTATGTTCCAAAACACTAAAGAGGTCATCATGAGACACGTGATCGAAGGCTTTTTCTAACTGTAACATCGCAACCTTCCTTATCTCTCGAGTGGCAGCACTCCAAATTACTGCGCGCGACATGAATGTTAGTTAAAATACTTCGACCCCGTAGACCGCACGTCTGGTGCGGTCCCAGAACATTCGTGATCACGCATTGCAATCGTCTAACGAGGACTTTCGTTAGTATTTTGTAGTCTCTGTTAGTAAGCGTAATAGGACGATAAGATATTACACTACGAAAGCTTAACGGGATCGTCACACTTAGGGGTCAATACAGTATGCGTACGCAGAAACAATAGCGGTAAGAATTTTTGGTCATACGTTTCAGTAAAAACGCTTAACAAAATAACTGCCCACCTCATACTTACCTAAACATCTTCTAGAAAAGTGCGGTCAACCCATCTGAGCCTGGCAATTTCCCAGGCTTCAACGCTTCTATCGCAATTGTGATTTCCGGCAGGCTTATCGGCTCTTCTACAAAACACTTTCATTTACTACCTATTACCGCGCGGCAGTAAAGACAAGAACTCGCTTTTCAATGCCGGCTTGACGGCTGAAAAAGATCCGTGTAGTGTTCGACGAAAGCCTTTTCTATAAAATATTTCTTGTCAGACAGAACGCCATGGTGTTGGATTTCCACGTATTTCATTGCCGCGCGCGTGTTTCTTTTCCGCGGCAACCATCCTTTTTGTGGGCGCTTCTCCAACAAAGAATCTTTCGGAACGGGCTCGTATAGCGGCCTCCCTATATCTTTCATGATCTATGATCTCGAGTTGGGTTTTTAGGTCAATAATGTCATAATAATATCATCCATGAAAATGCCGGGAGTTTGGCATTTTTCCCGTAAAAGCTTCTTCAGGTTATCACGTAGCGTGTTTTCGTTTTTTCTTTTCTCGGAACTTCAAGGAACACGCCTTCCTAATTGCGCTGATTTTTACCTCCTGCTTGAAGGTCTCCCACTTGTCGATGACACACCCTCTTTTCAGCTCTATTTCCTGCCATTTCTTCTTAGCTATGTTCCGAAAAGACTCATCTTGAGTCAGCTTCATGTTACTTTTCTTCCCTTTATTTTGTTCTGCAACCGAAAGATTGGCGTTCAGCTTCTGTATACCTCTCTTATTTTTGTTTCAATCAAGTTGCTTAGTTTTTTCCTAGCAATAGGCTCCTTGTAATTTCTCACGTATATTAATAGCATGCATGTAATGTACCGTCCGTCCGACATTAAATCTATCTTTACTCATTTCACCCAAAACATGCTGTAAACAAAAATTGTCTCGAATAAAAGCAAACAAACATACAACTTTATTTCTTCACTATGCATAAAAAAGGAATCGCGTAAATAATTGATCATAACTTTAATTGAAATTTTCAGCTCAAATTTGTAGTTTGTTTTGTTTTCAACATGTGTTTGGGAATTGCAGTATTCACTTTTTTTCTTTTTTTGTGTCACCGCTGTCTGTACTTTCTATCCTCGAAGATTTGGAAGAGGTTGTTTTTGAAGGGATTTTTTTCTACCTAAAGGAATGCTTAGCTACGCAGGACCTACATATATGTTCAAGTGCCGAACTTCTTAAGGCATGATTCTCGCATGGAACGCTCATTAATACGGCCTGGCTGACAATAATAACGATATGCAAATAACCATTTTAGTGTGAATCGGTTTCCGAAATCAGTTGCACCACTAGCCGATCAGTTTTTAACCGGAAGTTTGATGCTGGCAGTATATGTTCAAGTGCACAAGAATCTAAGCCGTGACTCGATTCAGATTTGCTTATATTTGGCTACATAGATACATATGATATACCATTTTATGTAATATATACAGTCACAAAGCCGATCAGTTTTCCGACAGTTCGATCTTGCATTAATATAATCCAGTTCAGATCTGTTTGCTATATATATATATATACATATATATATGATATATATATATATATATATATATATATATATATATATATATATATATATATATATATATATATATATATAAAAGTTCTTAGTTGAAGTCAACGTTACTAGGTCGGCGAGCGGGCTCTTATTTTTCACGCTTACTGAACTTAAATCAAAATAAAAAGAAGAAATGAAAAAAAAATAGACGAGGCAGAATGAATTTAATATACTCTAGAATTTCAGTGAAGGTTTACACACCAATGTGTTTAACTAGGGCGTGAGCCTGCTTGAGCTAATTGAGCGCTTGACCGTCCGGTTACATTCAGGGTGTGGTCGCTTTTCAGATTGCGAGGAATCAAACTTCCGCCAAGGATTATAGTAAGTGCTTGACCAACGACTGAGCTAAATGAAAAAAAAAAAAGTATTGGCGGCGACTTTTATCTTTAAAGTCCTATAATGCCGGAAATCCAGTATTTAGGAACGAATCGTTTTTTATTTATTTTTTATATTTTAAATTGAATTTGCGTACAGGTCACACGACGTCAGGTAACGGACGTCAATTTTCCAACCAAAATTAGCGGGGAAATTGAATTGGGGCGTATGTCACGGGACGAAAATTTTACCGCTAAAATTTAGCGGGGAACCTGATTTTGTCTCTCGGTCCCGTGACGACAAGTCACGTAACATAAATTTTCCCGTTAAATTTAGCGGGAAATGCAGAGACGGATGGATGGACAGAATTTGGGATTAGGGGTAGTGTTACGAAGCACTTCAAGCTTTATAGGAAGGCACTTCATATCCATAATACGGTCGTAGAAATGTGGAGCGGCCACTTTCCCGCAATGCACTTTGCAGAACCAATTGCTGCAACCTACGGAAGTGCTCACAGAATGACGAGGCTAAAATAATCCTTATACCGTAAAAAAACAAACAAAATATGTGACCCTGATGGAACTTCCTGTTCAGTGCCGCAATGCCGACTGTATCCTTTTTTTTGTCTAAACCTATTTTTAGGTTTATCATTCACCGAACTCCCAATCCTAGATTGCAGCGACTGGCTGCAATACGCTTTTGAAAAGTATAGAAGCTATAGACGTTCCAAGCTTCTAAGGCGTGGCCTTGCACACTACTTCCCACGTAGCCGATTGAATTAAAATCACCAAGGAGAGTAATGTGTCGAACATATTGTTTCTTAATTTTTATAGAGGCAGCCGAGAGTTGTGTCCCTTATTGACAAAAAAAAATGGCACACTTTGAAAACCGCTTTTTAAAATGGGTTCATTGTTTCTAGCATATCTATCTTCTAATGTGCTTGCCATGGGCGTCGGCTCCTAACCCATTAACACAGCTTACAAAAGGGGCTTGGTCATTTTCGCTTCCGGATTTTGACTGCGCAGTATTAGGTATTAAAAAAAAAACGATGGCTTTAATTTGTCTTGCTAACACCGTGCATCATGGTCATCATGAGATGAGTTTAAAACGGTTTCCTGAACGAAACAAATTGACCTGCGATTCTTGTAGCACTCGTTGCCGATCAATTAAACACTTGCATTGCATGCTATAGCGTACTACACAGAATAGTTTGGCACATTTCCAGTTGTTCCAGAAGAAGAGACGCCACACTACAATAATTAGTACTCCTTCATTCAACTGTTCTGACTCCGTCGAGCACTTTGCAAGCTGTGTCTTTGTTTCTGAATCCAAGAGCGGTCCTTGAGCAGAAGTCCCGCCAAATAGTAGATCAATAAGTCTTAGGAGACCGCATATCAAAGTCGGAATATTTCTACTACCAAACTTCAGATGACAATGTTCCTCGGCAAGATCCTAATCGTCGCACTGCTGCCGCACGTTCTACATTCAAGATCTGAGCTGTGTCCCTACTGGAAAGACATCGTGCGCTCCCAGGTATTTGCGGAACATGTGCTCCAAGTGACCAAGATGACTGACCTGCATGTAGGACTGCCACCCGAGTTTGGTGAAGAGGAAACCCGGCTCTTCACAGACTTCTTGAAGGCAACACCGATTTCTGTGAGAATGTTTACGCACGAGGAGGGTCTATCTCATAAGAGTAGCGAACGCCCCAGCACGGGAGCTCCAAGCTGTACTGCTTGTCATGTGCAGAGAATCCGCGTGGATGAAGGGCGTTCTCGAAATTTAGAGCGTATCACCTGCACCTTCACGTATTTTGCGCGAACTCGAGTGCACACAGCACTTTCGCAAATAATTTGATAGACGCCAAGTTCTCCGAAATTAGTCGCCAGTGATATCATCAATTTTACGGTTCACAACCAACAGATCCTGCTTGGAAGGTATGGTGAAGTGAGTCATCTTAACAGTACGACCGACCCCAAAATGGCCATCAATTCAAACTGGTACGTGAACTTCCTTTGAAAGAAATTTTGATAAACATTAGATGCGAAACGCCCTACTTTTGCGAAGCCCCTAGTAGTGAGGTTCTCAAGAATATAATTCGCCATAAGAACGCGTCTTTTGAGCTGAAACCGTTCTCGACTAAGTATAAGTTTGAAAGGGCGATTGTGAAGTGTTTTCAAGACCCCAAATCTATGCTTTACTTCAACTGGGTTTTTTGAGCACCATACTTTGTTCCCTCACTTATCTCCTGTACAGCACTACGAAAGCTTATGGTACGAATACTACGTCAAAGGTCCAGTTCCGCTCTTAAAAGAGGTGTTGCTTTTACTACCATTGAGCGCCTATGTCTGGATCGCCGTTGTGGCATCGTTTGCTGTTTGTCTTCTCACTTTTGTTTTGGTCATCAGAGTTCTACAGATAAAGACCGAATTGTTTTCGTTTTGTGCCCGCACTTCTTCTCGCAAGTTTACTGCACCAAAGTTACCCAGTACCGCTTAATATTACGCAGCTCACTTCCTCTAGAATAATATTCGGCGCGTGGTTCCTGACAGTCGCGATCATTTCTACAGGATATAAGGGAGTCATAACATCTCTGTTAGCCAATGTACCAATGAGCGATACACTGCCTGAGTTTACACCTAAGTCAGATCCCATCTCGCAAGGTTTCCGGCTCTGCACACTGACATATCCCCTAGACGGAGCATATAATCCCCAGATTACCGAAAAACTCAAGTTTGGGGACCAATGTATGGACCCTTCCGGCCAGATACGCATTGGGAACGACGGAAAAGACGTTTTCA
>JAZHYW010048884.1:0-38252 GCA_037355805.1 Ixodes ricinus | reverse complement strand
AAGGGGCCCTGCAATCATATTTAAGCGTCTACCTTTTTTGCGGTTTCCACGTCTCTTGGGGTTCGGGCAAGCCAGCGGGCACGGAGAGAGTAACTAAATATCAGTGCGTCATATTTTAACCGGACGACGCGGAAACCTCCTCCACCTACGAGGGCGACCCGCGTTGCCGAAAGCGCGCGATATGTGACGTCTTAGGTCCTGGCCTTACTACTGGTCAGAGCCGCTAAGAGCTTTTTTTTTAGACGAGATACAAAATATAAGTGTCGGGAACCATTTCAATTATGTATGAAAGTAGTTTTTGTTCAGTATTTTAGATCAGAAAAGAAACAAATGCAGTTTATAAAGTACAGAAACAAGAAATGACCCGTCGACTTACCCGCCACCAAGCGGTGGAAAAGGCGGCGCATACTAGAAAGGAGTAGTGGGATCAGGCGCCGGCACGGAAAGGTCCCGGATGTACGCGGCGGCGCTGCGGTCGTATACCGGCTCGAAGATCCGACCGGCTCCGAGCGTTCCGAAGGCCTTCGGCGCGGGCCCTGCTGGCGATTTGGCCATTTGGCGGTATGGCAGCGCGAAGTGACTCCCGTTCTGAACTGATCTTTACCCCGTGTTTGCTGTTGTTTGCGGCCAATGAAGTGTTATGCCGAAATAGTCTTTAATCGCGCAGCGAATGCAATGCGAGCCGGCCTGGCCGCCCGCTGCATACAGCCTATCCAACACGTGCTTTAGTGGCGCCCTCTCGAGCCGTCGACACGGAGTGCGGCAGCCGTGAGCGCTCGAATGGCTCACTACCCCTCCTCTAGTTCACGGCCACTCAAGCCAGGACCTACGACGTCATGAAGCAGGTTATTTTTTGCTTGTTTTTGTAATTCTAATTTGCCTATAACTTTTAAAATAACGCGAAATTTGAGAAAAGAAAAGTTTCATTAAGTCACTACGTTCAGTGCGCTCAGGTTCGGTGCAAATTAAAAACCAGTCAAAAAGCTGTTGCAGGGCCCCTTTAATATTATAAGCGCCGAAATTTCGTTGTAGTATCCCTTTAAAGTCGTCTTTGGAGCAACTCGACCGGAGTTCGTTACAGTCGACTACTCTATCGAACTGCCCCTGCAGTGCTCCAACTGTCATCGCTTTGGCCACTTCGGAGGAGTCTGCGATCAATCCCTGTCGTGCACTCGCTGCGGTGGTAATCATAACTCTATCAAATGTCAAGCGAAAAAAAAAACATTAACTAGGGAAAAAATGCATACGGCTACTTCACGACAGTGTCCTGTGTAGTTATCAGAGAAGGCGGTGCTGCACTATCGAAAGAAGACAACGTTGACTTCGAAACCGCCAAGGCAGCTTTTGCCTCAACATCTACGGACGATCCCAGCAAGCAGGCTCAGCTGAACAAGCAGCCACGGAAAGTGCAGAACTCGGGAAGCACCGCACCTACATAAAATTTCATACTCAACGGGTGTTCTTGAATTAACGTAAATCTTAATGAGGGCACAATTTTTTTTTTCAAATTTCATTTTATTTTACAATACACATTGTCTGCAGCCTCAAGGCAAAATACCAGATGGTGGAATGAGGCTATGATGCCACTCAGTGCCATTATAAACAATATAAAAAAATCATCAGTGTCAGCAGCTGAAAATAGAACATTATTAAATATTCAAATTAGGTCACTTTCTGATGTCATTTAAGCAACATCCGTCACTGGCGCTTGGGGAGAAAGGTACACCCGATGCCTTCTTCTATGGCAAGCGTAGCAGATAAGTGGTGCTGTAGAAGGAAAAATAAATCGGCTAAACGTAAGGGGCGGCGGAGAAAAGCTCACTGGAGAAAAGCTCACCGGAGAATAGCTCACCGGAGAGAAGCTACTGCAAAACCGTCAGATGTGGAGATAAGCTCACCGGCCCTTGAGCGGAGTCAGAGACCACACCGGAATTCTTATTTTTCCTAACTTAGCGAATTGTGCTTCACACGTGGCAATTTTAAACAATTAGAATTCGTAACTTCATTAAAAACAATTGCCTTCTTTTTTTTGTTATTTTTTCAAGTTTATTGGGCATATTTACTAATTCCTCAGAAATTAGTAACCAGCCATTCTGTCTATTAATACTTGCGGCGTACGCAAGTATAAAATGAGAGCATGGGACACCCGTAAAAAAGACAATTTATTGACAGCTTGACAGTCCGCCGTCGGTAGCTCTGTCAGATAAAGAACAAAATGTAAGGGCGCATACGAGCTGGTGCTTACATTGCACATGGTTGAAAAAACCCCGAGACTGCGGGTAAACGACACAACACTAAAAAGTCAGAGACTTTTTAGTGTTGTGTCATTTACCCGCAGTCTCGGTTTTTTTTCAACCAGATAAGAAAGTTTGTTTTTTGCGAGCTAATATGAATAGCGGTGTATGAACCGTTTCAGCTGTGAAGACTGCGTGGTGCCTGATAGATTAGTAGGTGTTTGTTGGTGTAATAAGTGTCGGCTACGCTGTTTTTTTTTTCCTAGATAAAGTTTTAGTTGTGAGAACAGCGTCGTCCTGTCGTGTTTGTTGTCTTCACTCCGTCTTCGTCGTTTGAGCAGTTTTCATCATGTATAACGTTCACCAACTCGCTCAATTCGCTACATTGTAGAAGACTATTTCTAATATACTGGGTGATTCAAGGAGAGGCCAGGCTCTTTACATCGACCGCAAAATTCGGTTTCTTAACCTATCGCGCTACGACTTTGTGCAGCGTTGCCCACAGACGGTGCATGTTTTTTGTGTAAAATTTCCAAAGAGCGAACTTACCCGAGGAAAAAGTAAAGAAAGAAAAAAGGCTTAGCTCCTATGGAAACGCAGCGACGCCACCGGTCTTCAAACGACACGGCGCCGTTTCGCACGGAAGACAAGAGATGGGGCAACGAACGCCGCCAACGTAAGGCCACGCCAACGAACGAGCATACGGCGCCGAGAGGCGGCGTCTTTGGCAGACCATCTTTTCGACTCAAAAGCGGAACGCGTTCCGCAGGCGGCGACCATCGCAGGAACAAAAACAGGCGCGGTAACAACAAGGAACTGCGAAGCAGACGACATCGGTACCCCGAAAAAAAAACAGTCAAAATATCCCGACAAACCATTTTTTCTAATCGATTAAGTGTCCATTCAATATGTTTTCTCATTAAGGATGATAAAATAATGCATTGGTAACTGGTATCAGAAAAGCTCGCTCCGCTTTTGAGTCGAAAAGATCGTCTGCTAAAGACGCCGGCTCTCGGTGACGTGTGCTCGTTCGTTGGCGGCAGTTGGCGTCGCGACCGCTTGCGCCATGTCTTGTCTCCCGAGCGAAACGGCGCCGTGTTGTTTGAAGACCGGTGGCGTCGCTGCGTTTCCATAGGAGCTAAGCCTTTTTCTTTCTTTACTTTTTCCTCAGGTAAATTCGCTCTTTGCAAATTTTACAAAAAAAGAAAGCACCATCTGTGGGCAACGCTGCACAAAATCGTAGCGCGATAGGTTAAGAAACCGAATTCTGCGGTCGATTTAAAGAGCCTGGCCTCTCCTTGAATCACCCTGTAGGTCTCACGAATAACAAGGGTGACAGTGTGCATTTCTGAAGGTCATGGGTGGTTCGCCGTAGAAGAGTACTATCACACAAAGGCAACGTTTGAAAAAACAGCACGAATGGCTAGAAAACGTGCATGCCCAGTGTAAGAAAGAAACCTTAATATCCCATTGACCGTTCTACCCTGTTTACGAAAAAAAAAAAATCTTTCTAGAGAGTTTCAGGCACGGCGTTGTTCCGCATGCACTTTCAGATTTTCGGCATTTACAGTTTTGCTTTCAGGGTTTCAGGCAGAGATTATTAAGTTTTCAAACTTTTACCTGTTTTTCAAGTTCATATTTTCATTAAGGTTTTTGTTGGCTAGAGAGTAAACCACAGAAAACACTCGCCCGCAATCATTCATTTGGGAGAAATATACTCAATAAGCTTAACGAATATTAGAAAACGGGACATTTTTCTTTTTTACAAAACTGACGAATTTTCATGATAACAAATTAATGTATGTTACCGTGATCCAACAGCCTCCACATGAACAGAAGAAAAAAATCGGTGAGGTTTTCTCCGCATCCTCCGGTTTTGCGGTGAGCTTTTCTCCGGTAAGCTTTTCTCCGGTGAAAATTTCTTCGAGATTCAACGTAGGTCCACATTTTATTGCAGGAATAACGAAGCCCTACGATCGACTGCTTCAGAGCAGGAATGGCAAAATTACTTTAAAAAAGTAACTAAATTACATTTCTTATATTTTTTTATTAAGACTGCGAAAATGTAGTATAATTACTATACTAATTATCGCAGATTAAAAGTAATGACATTAGGTTACAATTTCTTTTCAAAAGTAATCAAATTACTTTGACATTACTGTTTAATGCCTTGAGGCAGTAATTCGTGATAATTGTATTTACACTATATTGTCATGAATGACAAATGATGAGGCCGGCGGCGAGCTACTAAAGAAGCTGAACGTTTAACGGGGCGAACTTGTGCCAAAACGAAAGAGATATAGGCTAGTGTCGCAGGCGTCGATGGCGGCGAAACAGCAGGATCAAACGTTGGGGCGAGGCTGACTCCGGCTCGCCACGCCGAGCACCTTATGTACACGCGTGGGCTTCTGGAACAATCGGCGTAGATTGTTCGGCGCGTAGAACATTCTAAACTCGAATAAGCAACAAGGTTCCCGAATTTACTAGAGCGCGGCATACAGGAACAACGAAAAGGTTTATCCGCGGCCAGACATCGAACCCCGGTCTTGTACGTGGGAGGCAAGGACGATAACCGTTAGGCAACGGGCGCACTTTTTTTTATTATTTATTGTCAGGTAGACATGGGATTGATACACAGATACGCTATTCACAAACACGTCAGCGAAACTTCGGTCAGGTTGTTTAGGACTGGCGACCAATCTGGACCATCTCCTGTAAAGCTGTACACTTCCCTAATTTTCCGGATGCTCTCAGTAAAATACAGCACACAAACGAAAACCGCAAGAACACGATGCAACCTTTGAATGGAAATACGGTAACAGTGTAGTACTTGATGCAGGTGCCATAACTTTGCAACAAAAAAACGAAAGATGTTTACAACTCCGTGTAATGCCGAATTAGAGCGCAGCTCCTGAGGAGGAGGAGGGGAGGGTATAGAAGGGACGGTATGCCTCTCCTCCTCATCTACTCCTCGCCTCCTCCCCCTCCTCTCTTGCTCCTCCTCCTCCCTCCTCCTCCATCCTTCCCCCTCTCCCTCCCGCGCGGTGCATTATGGGAAACGTCCCATAATGCAACGCGCGCGTCACCGCGGTGCACTTTGTGACGTTTCCCATAATGCACCGCGCGGTTACGCCGACGGCGACGCGTCACGCCGACGCGTTAGCGCCGACGCGTCACGAAAAGCGTTACGCCGACACGTTACGGTTACGCCGACGCCGCCGGCGTGACGCTTTTTCGTGACGCGTCCGCCGGCGTAACCGTAACGCGTCGGCGTAACGCTTTTCGTGACGCGTCCGTCGGCGACGCAGACGCGTCATGAAAAAGCGCTATGCTGATGGGTTACGGCTACGCGGACGGCGATGCCGACGCGTCATAAAAAAAATGACCGCATCTCCACGTGGCGAATGATGTTGATTGGGGCGAAGCTCTGGTGGTGCTGATAATACTGATTTCGTTCGTTTTCATCCATGTCAGAAAGAGAATGTGTGGTATGGAACGTGGTTATATACGCATTTGAGCATTTGACGGCAGCACCCTCTCGTCTATAAACGTTGAGCCGATGCATGCAAAGTTTAACGCGATTATATACGCATTTGACCGCAGCGCCCTCTCCTGTATAGACGTTGAGCGGCTACATGCAACGTTTCATTCATGACATTCCCAGCTCTTGAGGTACTACCACATCTCAGAGCCCTCTACTCGTCCCGCAGTCATGGCCGAGTGGTTAAGGCGATGGACTAGAAATCCGTTGCGGGTCTCCCCGCACAGGTTCGAATCCCGTCGACTGCGCAAACATTTTTTCTTTTTATGTGAGCATGGACGCCAGACGGACGGACGGACGGACAAGGCTAGACCCTATGGAGCTTCGCCCTAAAGCGTTATGCCGACGCGTTAAGGCCCTACCACACTCAGCGTGAACGGCACCGCCGGGCGGCACCGCCGTCCGGCGTCCCAACGCGAGGAGCCCAAATTGGCCTCCGTTTCGCGGGCGTCACGTAACAGCACTGGCTCTCGCCATCGCGCGCGCGCCTCCCGTCGGATTTTTTGCTCTTTCGTCGTCTGCTCTTCGTTAGATTCTTCCGTTTCGGCTCCCATCTTTCGCATATATCAGCATCGAAACCGCACTCGCTGCTTACATGGTAGGTGTCCATGATGACCTGGTGATCAGCGTGAATGTGGTTATCCTAGCCTGCTCGTTGATCTTGCGACGTCGCCGCGCTCTGAAGGGAAGGAGGCACAGGTTTTGGGCCCGGCCGAGTTGGTTGTACCGAAATACCGAAGGACAGGTCAGTGCTTTGCTGCCCCGGCGGCGCACCAGAGATGAAGGCTACTTTCCAAAGTGTCACCAAATCAACACGACCTCCGTCACAACACAGACGACATGCATGATGCAACAAGTGCCACGGAGAAACTCACTTGTAATTTCGAATTCCTCTCCTATAATTTCCCAGCGGTTGTTCTTTGCGTCATTATCTATGTAGTCTGGCTGCCTCTTGTCATATAAAAAGGGAAACAGTCGCACAGTTTCAAGGAACCGCTCCGTTGGGGAGGGCATCGGGGGGAAATAGGGATAGCAGACGACACGAAACAACGCTACGTCTTTCAGAACAGGGTGTAAGATATTTAGCGAGTTCGTTTCACGGCACTCGTGTCCACGCGGGCCCACCGCGGCGAAGAGCGAGTTCGTTTCGGCCGGCACTCCACGAGTGGTTGCACTCTCCGAGTTCGTTTCAGCGGCGGCACCCCACGCGTGCATGCACTCGCTGCACCGAGAAAATCGGGCGTGCGCCAAAATGCAATCCTCGTCGTGCCCTCGCTCCGGCGAGGCCTGCGAGGAGCGCGGAGCAGACGACGAGGGTTCGTCTGCTACGATGTGTCGCGGAACCGAAAAGAAAAAGTAGAGATTTTCTGATAGGAATTGCGTTCCGCGGGCAACGGAATCAAACGCGAGCTTGAATTGTGAGCGTCTGCTATTTCATGAGATGTTTATCACCATCTGTGTGCGGGTGAAGAATTGAACATTTGTCGACAAAACTCCCCAGCAGAAACCTCTGACTGCCCAAAAATATAGTGACTTTACCTGAGGATTGGGCAACATCATCATGTTTAGCATTTACCCATATACGTCAGCTAACTTGCTTCATCGTATTTTGTCTCGTGAAAGCCTCGTTCTCGACGCCCTCACCAAGGCTAATATCGGATCCACCTGTAATGACGATCGAAATCGGAAGTCCCACGAAAAGATTTGCTGATATTCCAACAGTATAGTTTTAAAGGGAGCGGTGCAACGATATTCAATTGGAATGTTTTTTACTTTACACTAGCTTACTGGCACTAGTGGGACTCAAGGATACCTCCGCACGCAACGCCACTGACCATGAAACTCCTTTGTTGCGGTGTAATTTCAAACACAAAACGGTCACTTTCATTTAATCTCTCCTTTTCGCAAGATTTGATGACGTAACGTGGGGATCGCAGTACACCCAAGTGACGATATTTGAATGCGGTTCATAGATTGGACCCGAGCATTGCGTGGGCGCTCGATTTGGGCTCGTGATAATTACTAGCTCGATCGAGAAGCATTCGGGTAGTGGCCCCGTGTCCAATCGCAGCAACGACGACAATAGCCGAGCCATAACAATGTCTGGAACTCGGCGCGTGTCCTGTGCTTTGCCAACCCCAGCGCGTGGCTATGATCAACATTGGCGGTATATAATCGGCTGCAGATCACGTGGCCGCTTGCTCTGGCTGCGAGTTGAGGGGGTGAACGCTGCTCGTTTTTCTTTAATTTTTTGGGGACTTCTATTGCGTGGGGTGAAAAACGAACGCGAGTTTCATAGCAACGGATCAAGCTTCTGCTCGGACAGCATCAGCAGTTTTCTTCAGTGTAAACGGTTATAGAATTGAAAGATCGCAACCAGCTGCTTTGTAGACAGCTGGTTGCGGAAATTTACGCCGTCTGTAACTATCTCTTCGATAGACAAGTTGCTTGAAGTCATCGCAACTAGTAAAGTACAGGTTGCAGCGACCAACGTTTGTAGATTAACGTGGGTAGCGACTGCACTCGCATTCCCACCCATCACTCCGAACAGAAAGGCGCTAGTTTCGGTTTGAGGTCGGTACCTTTTCTACAACATAGATGGCGGTAGCATCAGTCTTCTGCACTGGTGCGTTTGGCGAGTTCGTTTGAGTCCAGTTCTCCGTGCAACACTCTGCGAGTGCGATGCATTCTGGGAGAGAACTCGAACGGTGCCAGTGCGTGTGAAACGAACTCGCTAATAGACAGGTGGGGAAACGGCCCATAGAAGCCTACAGCAGTGCCGTGACCGGATTGTGTATTCGTCTGCTTGCGGGTACCCGCGATTTGCGACAGATGGCGCTGCGGCGAGAGAAAAAAAATTGGAATCGGATTTGCATGGAACTCTATGGGAGAGTGCGCAAAATAAACCGAGAGCGCGACAGTCTTCCACTGAAAATCCACGAGAAACCTGTTACAAGATGAGCCGACAGATGGCGCCACCACCCAAGCAATGCGGTGGCGTACGGGCCTCCCCCTGCCTCTACTCTGCTAGACGAAGAAGCCGGCGAGCACGGCGGACGCAGATGCCGCCCACATTGTAACTAGGGGTGTCGCGAACCGGCCGAGGTTCGAGTTCGACCAGGATCGACTTTTTCGAACTTTTAGTGAAAAGTTCGTCGAACCTTGTATTGAGGTTCGACTCGTGTGCGCATGCGCGACAGGCTGGCCAGTTGGCTTCGGATTGGATGGTGATGGCTAAGGAATGAATTAAAGGCAGCACTGATTGGTTATTTCAGTTAATACAGTACAAACAATTAAGTTATCAACATTTTCAGTGATTATAATTGGTTGCTTTTAATTGCAACTGTTCATAAAATTAAAATAACCTTTTGCATAAAAAAATTTTCTCCAAACCTAGACATGCTTGTATCGAGGTCTGGCCACACTGTCCACAAAGTCGAACCGGTCGAATCTGGCTAAAAGTTCGCAGGTTCGTCGAACCGGTTCGACCCAGTCGAACCACGAAAGTTCGACCTAAAAATCCGGTTCGACAAAAGTTCGCGACACCCCTAATTGTAACCATTAAGCAAACATTAAACTAGTTACGTTCGATAACACGCCTTTTTGAAACATGGTGTCAGAAGCGGCAATAGCCAACGCTTGAGCTACGACCGCCACGACCACGGAAGCAAGCATGGACAGGATCCCGCCGCCGCCGAAGTTTGAAAACGCCAGCAACGCTGCGGAACAATGGCGCACGTTCAAACAAGCCTTCACGCTGTACCTGAAAGCGACCGATGCCGCTGGAGCATCGTCGGAAAGGCAAGTCGCACTTCTTCTCACGGTTGGAGGACCAAGCCTGCTAGACATTTACAATACTCTGGACTTCGGAGAGTGTACGCAAGCGAGACCGCACCCTGAATTTGACTTCGACCACGTTGTGAAGCTACTGGATGCGCACTTTCTGCCGAAGCAGAACGAAGTGTACTCACGCTACGTCTTTCGCATGCGAGTACAACTCCCCGACGAGAGGTTCGACACTTTTCTGACCGACCTGAAACTGAAAACCCGCGACTGCAATTTCGGAGCAGAAAAGGAGAAGATGATCCGTGACCAAATCGTCTGTGGAGTAAACGACGAGAAAGCACGTGCGGACATTCTGAAACTCGAGAAACCGACGCTTGAAAAAGTCGTCAAGGTGTGCCTAGCGCACGAGTCGACGAAGCTTCAAATGAAGGTGTTCAGAGAAGGCACCACGGTCGCCGAGGAAGTCCACGCAATGAAAGGTAGCAGCAATCGCCGCCGACTACCGCGTGCCGACCGAGAGAAAGACAAACAGACTGCGTTCAAGCAACCAGTACAGAGCTGTAGATACTGCGGCAGGACTCACGAGCGCACAAGACAAGCATGTCCAGCATGGAACCAAACCTGCAACAAGTGCAAGAAGCGGAACCATTTTGCAACGGTATGCAAAAGCACCAAGACCGTCGCCAGTGTGGAGGAGCACGACGACGACTCAACAGAAGAGATACTCACGGTGCAGGACGGCAAAGCAAGCTCGTTATTTGCAACCTTGACCGTCAATGAAAGAAAAGTCAAGTTCCAAGTGGACAGTGGAGCTGCAGTGAATGTTATCAACCACAAGAGTGTGACACCCAGACAGATCGAGCCAACCTCGACAACCCTGCGCATGTGGAATGGCACGAAAGTCATCCCATCTGGCAAAGCAAGGCTGAAGGTGACTACAGCCAACGGGCAGAAACACACCGTTGACTTCATTGTGGTCCGTAACGACTTCACACCCCTCATAGGACGGAAGACAGCTGAACTGATCGGGCTAATCACAGTTGACTACGGCCTGGTTGCCAGCGTTGGTGAAGTGAACTCAAGAGACCACATCACGAAGAGGTACCCCGACGTTTTTGGAACCTCTGTAGGCTCTCTGCCCGGACCCGTACACCTTGTGACCAAGCCAGCGGCATGTCCCAAAGCAGTAACAAGTTGCCGAGTCCCAGTGAACATCAAGCCTCAGCTCGAGACAACTATAAGACGCTTGGAACAAACAGGAATCATCAAGAGTGTCACTGAACCGACACCTTGGGTCAGCCGAATGGTCATCGCTACAAAGAAAAATGGTGAAATGAGAATCTGCATTGACCCTCAGGCTCTCAACGAAGCCTTAGAGCGGGAGAGACACCCCTTACCGATCCTGGATGACATTTTGCCTGAAGTCGCAAAGGCAAAGATATTGAGTTCGCGGTGCTCCGCATAGATGGCGCCACAGAAAAAGAGAAAACCGAGGGGACACAATCCGGTCGCTCATTTGGCTCTCGTTTTCCCGCCTGTCTAGTTTACACCCTGCTTCAGAACGTGAAAGACGCGCGGAGGACCGGTTTGAGCGTTGCCAGTGGCATCGTGACGTCACTATCAACGCCACCTCCCATTGGCTCCTCTCTTCTGCGGCGAGGAGCGGCGAGTTCTGAA
This sequence comes from Ixodes ricinus, assembly GCA_037355805.1. NCBI lineage: Eukaryota > Metazoa > Arthropoda > Arachnida > Ixodida > Ixodidae > Ixodes > Ixodes ricinus. The sequence goes on along the minus strand of JAZHYW010048884.1, from coordinate 27,014 downwards.
CCGCTCAAGGAGCGGTTAGCTCTGCGGCGCTGTACGTCGCGCCGCAGAAGCTGACAAACAGGTTTTGGACGGTTCGCGACGGCGACGGCGACGGTGACGCCGCTCTAGCCGGAAACGGGCGCCTAGAGCTGCGCTCTAAAATTGGTTTACACGCCGTGGCGCGTGCGAGCATTGACATGACGGCAACCGCTCTGCGTTGCTTTATCATGTAACTTATCGGTTTCTTCGCGCCACAAACGTGCATTATTACGATAACACTCCAGTGGAACGCCTAGATAACGGGTTGATAAGGTTTCCCATTCGATATTTTCGTACACTCTCGGCTTGGATGACTGCTCGCCATGTCAGAAACCCAAAACACTCCTGAACAATTCACTGAACACCCAGTTTGCAGGCAGAAAGTTTTTTGTGATTTCGACTACTTTTTGAACACTCTCTGTATCAGTGCAAAATATCGCGATATCATCTGCATAAGCCAGTATTCGGACTTTACACGTGTTCAGAGTAAAACAGGGAACACCCTGTTCATGAATAATGCGCACGCAAAAGGGTTCTATATACAAAGCAACAAAATAGTGGTGATAGAGGGCATCCCTGCCTTACCGAAGATCTGACAGGGACGCGTTCGCTTACACGGTTATAGGCCTCCTGCGTTGCCCAGGAGGCGCTGCGAAAAATGACTTGTTAGGACTTGTTTTGGGTAGTACAAACTTGAGTGACTCAAACTGCCACACATATAGAAGCGTGCCTGCTCTGGCGCGGAGCACGATAACAAGGAAAATATAAAAAAAAACGAAAAATGCTAACGCCGTCGAAGCACAGGCCAAAGACGATAAGAGCGTGAACCAAGAAACGCCGTATCACGCATGCCAAAGGAACATAAAGGGGACGAAAAAACAAAAACGTCGGGACGCCAGATGTTCTATACTTTGTTTCAGCTTATGTCCGAGCGCGGCCGATGTTATGAGCCGAAGGGCCAATCAAACAGCGTAAAAAGCGCAGCGTCATGGCGTGCTCTCTGCGCTTGACTAGCCGGCGCGGCGGAGGAGCACGCACAGAGAGAGCGGCGAATACCGGCTGGTCCTTTTCAACTGCAGAGAGCACGCCATGACGTTGTGCCTCTTTCGCTGTTTGATTGGCCCTTCGGCTCATAACATCGGCCGCGCTCGGACCAAAGCTGAAATGAAGTATAACGTCACCACTTAGAGATACGAGACGCGTACCCTAGCGGTGGTGGCATGAATCCGGAACTTTCGATTGTCTTGCGGCGTTGAATGTAGCCGATTTTGGACGTCCAAAGGTGTTTTTCCGTTCTTCTGCACTACACAGAAGGACAAAAATCATGGCGAAGGCGCCATAATAGTGGGAGTCCCAACCAGGTGAGCTTGTACTACCCAAAACGAGGGCGCCACAGTTTGTTCAAAGCTTCAGTACGCAGGAGGCCCATTGACAATCAAGCTCGTTGTACAGTTTCGGTACGCCATCCGCACTCCTTCTAAAATCGCAACCTTCCTTATCTCTGGGTTGCAGCACTCCAAATTACTGCGCGCGACATGAATGTTAGTTAAAATACTTCGATTCCCGTAGGCCGCACGTCTGGTGCGGCCCCACAACATTCGTGATCACGCATTGCAATCGTCTAGCGAGGACTTCCATTAATACTTTGTAGTTTCTGTTAGTAAGCGTTCTAGGGCGATAAGATTTTACACTACGAAGTTTAACGGGATCGTCACACTCAGGGATCAATACAGTATGCGTACGCAGAAACAAAAGCGGTAAGAATTTTTGGTCATACGTTTCAGTAAAAACGTCTAACAATATAACTGCCCAAGTCATGCTTAAACATCTTCCAGAAAAGAGCGGTCAACCCACTTGGGCCTGGCAATTTCCCAGGTTTCAAATCATCTATCGCAATTGTTATCCCCGACAGGCTTATTGGCTCTTCTACAAAACCCTTTAATTTACTATCTATTACCGGCAGTAAAGACAAGAACTCGCTTTCAAATGCCGCCTTTTGTGAGGCTTGACGACTGAAAAGGTCCTTGTAGTGTTCGTCAAAAGCCTTTTCTATAAAACTTTTCTCGTCAGACAGAACGCCATGGTGTTGGATTTCCAGTATTTCATTGCCGTGCGCGTGTTTCTTTTCCGCGGCAACCATCCTTTTTGTGGGCGCTTCTCAACAAAGAACCTTTCGGAACGGGCTCGTATAGCGGCCCCCCTTTATCTTTCATGATCTATGATCTAGAGTTGGGTTTTGTAAGGTTGGGCAATTGATCGATTAACCTTCCGATTAATCGATTAAGGCTTTGATCGCGATCAAACTTTTTAACCGGTTAATCGATTTTTTAATCGGTACTCAAAAAGAAGTCAACTGGACGCACGCACGGCTCTATCCTGGACGACCTGCCCGAACTGGGGTGACTCATGCCCCCCCCCCCTTCCCCCCTTAAAACGCTGCGGGCGTGTAGCCGATCGTTCTGTCCCGAACGGTGTTCCGTTCCCAGCCAGGTGCTACTGAGCAAGGTTCAATTCTCGCGCTCGCGAAGCGTCACGTGTTCGAAGAAATACATTACAGTTCTGCCGAGGCCAGACGAACAAGCCGGGCCCGCAATTGATCCCCGCGCGACCGCGAAACTTCACGTGTTGAGGATCTATTACACATCCTGCCCAGGCAAGACAAACAAGCAGAAAAACAAGCTGAGAAGCTAACAACACCATTGACGCCATGGTTACCTGTTCCAGTATTTGGCCCGTAAAAATAGACAAGTTCACGCTGGAAAGTTTGGGTTTAACGTAAACTCCAGCGGTGAAGTTTTTAACTCGAAGGAAGTCCACTGTATCATCTTCAAAAAGCTGTTTTCGTACAGTGGAAGGGTAAGTTCGCTTTAGTATCACCTACGAGTGAAGCACCCATGTACGCCGCAGCAGCAAGGACCATCCGCCAAAACGCAGAAAACAATCAACGCCTTCATCGAGGCCCCTTTCTCTGAAAAAAATTACACCATCTTCCCGAGGGGAACCATGGGGTGATGCGGAGCATCGTGTTGGTTCCGAGGAAAGAGTCAGTTGCGTGCTGACGACGAGAGATGGTGCCACCGACTGCCCTAGCGTTAACCCCTACGCGAGCCTTCGTCACGACTCGCGGCAGAGAAACTTGGAACGCTCGCCGCTCGCCGTTTATTTTTTTTTCACACTTGAAGGAGAGGAGACGAGAGGAGGAGAGTTGCGCGTGCGCGCGCGGTGTGAGGAGAAGCGAACGCACGCGCAGTGCACGCAACTGGTAGAGAGAGAGAGAGCGGAGAGAGTAACGTGCAGCTGTTGGAGAGAGGGAAGGAGGAGAGTTGCGCGTGCGTAGTGTGACTGCGGACTACGTCGCCGACGCCGCGGGACATAAACCCGAGCAAGAGATGCTCCGCATCTAAAAGAAGAAAGCATCACCCGAACCCTGACTTCTTGTCTTCCTGTCGGAGATTGTGACAAACTTCTTTGCCTTCGGAGCTGGAGCAAAAATATGTGAGCCTTTGAATTGTTGAACTGTATATGCATCCTCAATTCTAAATGTCCTTTGCGCCATGTAACACAGAGTAAAGTAACTCTTCAAAGGCAAGACGAGTTGTTGCCTTCTTCTTAATATATTATTTATAAAAATTAACGCAACCGATTAATCGATTAATTAATCGATTAAAGGGTAGCGATTAATTGGGTTAAAATTTTTAATCGACGCCCAGCCCTAGTTTTGAGGTTAATAATATCATAATAATATCATCCATGAAAATGCCGGGAGTTCGGCACTCTTCCCGTAAAAGATTCTTCAGGTTATCACATAACGTATTTTCGTTTTTTCTTTTCTTGGAACCTCAAGGAACACGCCCTCTCATTTGCGCTGATTTTTACATCCTGCCTGAAGGTCTCCCACTCCTCGATGACACACCCTCAGCTCTATGTACTTCCTGCCATTCCTTCTTAACTATGTTCCGAAAAGACTCATCTCGAATCAGCTTCGCGTTACCTTTCTTCCCTTTATTTCTGTTCTGCAACCGAAGATTGGCGTTCAGCTTGAGTATACTAGAGTCACTAAATAAGCGACGCTTTCAGAGTACCGCATTCCTTTTCTTTGGCATTTTGCCGACAATACAGTCGCTCTATTCAACAATATTCTGGTTCGCTGCGGCATCATTGGACAGCGGCAGTCACGTGAGTCGCTATCATCGTCATCGCGTTTTTTCACCGCCACCATCTTGGGTCCAGCGATCCTCTGCCTGCTGCTGTTTGCTGTTTACTGCGCGCGCACGCTGAAGTCCGTCGCTCAGCACGCGCGTTTTCCGTGTCACGTCGAGATACGAACAACACGACTTTGATTCGCTGCCACAGTTGCGGCCGCGGCAGCTGGCGCAGGCGACGGCTACAGCTCGGCTTGGCTCAGCTACAGTCACTCCGCCATCTGCGCGCGGACCCAAGATGGCGGCGCCTGACGCGCTTCAGACGCGAAGTTTGGGAGTTTCGGTACTCTGAAAGCTTAGCTTGATTTAGTGACTCTAGTGTATACCTCTCTTATTTTTGTTTTAACCAAGTTGCTTAGTTTTTTCCTAGCAATAGCCTCCTTGTATTTTATCAAGTATATTAATAGCACGCATGTAATGTACCGTCCGTCAGACATTAAATCTATCTTCACTCATTTCACCCACAACATGCTGCAAACAAAAATTGTCTCGAATAAAAGCAAACAAACATACAAGTTTATTTCTTCACTATACATAAAAAGGAATCGCATAAATAATTGATCATAACTTTAATGGTAATTTTCAGCTCAAATTTGTAGTTTGTTTTGTTTTCAACATGTGTTTGGGAATTGCAGTATTCACTTTTTTTCTTTTTGTGTCACCGCTGTCTGTACTTTCTATCCTCGAAGATTTGGAAGAGGTTGCTTTTGAAGGGATTTTTTTCTACCTAAAGGAATGCTTAGCTACACAGCACCTGCATATATGTTCAAGTGCGAACTTTTAAGGCATGACTCTACTCATGAGCTCATTATAGGCCTGGCTGACAAAAATAGAAATGAAATAACCATTTTAGTGTGAATCGGTTTCCGAACAGTGCACCACTAGCCGATCAGTTTTTAACCGGAAGTTTGATGCTGGCAATGAGTGACAAATGCGGTTTCAGATTTGTTTTTGCTACTAGAAGGATAACCAAAACCGGAGCCGACCGATATTTTTTATCATTTATATATATATATATATATATATATATATATATATATATATATATATATATATATATATATATATATATATATAAAGTTCTTAGTTGAAGTCAACGTTACTAGGTCGGTGAGCGGGCTCTTATTTTTCACGCTTACTGAACTTAAATCAAAATAAAAAGAAGAAATGAAAAAAAAAATAGACGAGGCAGAATGAATTTAATATACTCTAGAATTTCAGTGAAGGTTTACACACCAATGTGTTTAACTAGGGCGTGAGCCTGCTTGAGCTAATTGAGCGCTTGACCGTCCGGTTACATTCAGGGTGTGGTCGCTTTTCAGATTGCGAGAATCAAACTTCCGCCAAGGATTATAGTAAGTGCTTTACCAACAACTGAGCAAAATGAAAAAAAAAAAAAGGATGTTGGCGGCGACTTTTATCTTTAAAGTCCTATAATGCCAGAAATCCAGTATTTAAGAACGAATCGTTTTTCTAATTTATTTTTTATATTTTAAATTGAATTTGCGTATAGGTCACACGACGTCAGGTAATGGACGTCAATTTTCCAACCAAAATTAGCGGGGAAATTGAATTGGGGCGTATGTCACGGGACGAAAATTTTACCGCTAAAATTTAGCGGGAACCTGATTTTGTCTCTCGGTCCCGTGACGACAAGTCACGTAACATACATTTTCCCGTTAAATTTAGCGGGAAATGCAGAGACGGATGGATGGACAGAATTTGGGATTAGGGGTAGTGTTACGAAGCACTTCAAGCTTTATAGCAAGGCACTTCATATCCATAATACGGTCGTAGATTAATGTGCAGCGGCCACTTTCCCGCAATGCACTTTGCAGAACCAATTGCTACAACCTACGGAAGTGCTCACAGAATGACGAGGCTAAAATAATCCTTATACCGTAAAAAACAACACAATATGTGACCCTAATGGAACTTCCTGTTCAGTGCCGCCATGCCGACTGTATCCTTTTTTTGTCTAAACCTATTTTTAGGTTTATCATTCACCGAACCCCCATCCTAGATTGCAGCGACTGGCTGCTATACGCTTTGTAGAAAAGTATAGACGTTCCAAGCTTCTAAGGCGTGGCCTTGCACACTACTTCCCACGTAGCCGATTGAATTAAAATCACCAAGGAGAGTAATGTGTCGAACATATTGTTTCTTAATTTTTATAGAGGCAGCCGAGAGTTGTGTCCTTATTGACAAAAAAATGGCACACTTTGAAAACCGCTTTTTAAAATGGGTTCATTGTTTCTAGCATATCTATCTTCTAATGTGCTTGCCATGGGCGTCGGCTCCTAACCCATTAACACAGCTTACAAAAGGGGCTTGGTCATTTTCGCTTCCGGATTTTGACTGCGCAGTATTAGGTATTAAAAAAAAACGATGGCTTTAATTTGTCTTGCTAACACCGTGCATCATGGTCATCATGAGATGAGTTTAAAACGGTTTCCTGAACGAAACAAATTGACCTGCGATTCTTGTAGCACTCGTTGCCGATCAATTGAACACTTGCATTGCATGCTATAGCTTACTACACAGAATAGTTTGGCACATTTCCAGTTGTTTAGAAGAAGAGACGCCACACTACAATAATTAGCACTCCTTCATTCAATTGTTCTGACTCCGTCGAGCTTTGCAAGCTGTGTTTTTGTTTCTGAATCCAAGAGCGGTCCTTGAGCAGAAGTCCCGCCAAGCAGTAGATCAATAAGTCTTAGGAGACCGCGTATCAAAGTCGGAATATTTCTACTACCAAAGTTCAGATGACAATGTTCCTCGGCAAGATCCTAATCGTCGCACTGCTGCCGCACGTTCTGCATTCAAGATCTGAGCTATGTCCCTACTGGAAAGACATCGTGCGCTCCCAAGTATTTGCGGAACATGTGCTCCAAGTGACCAAGATGACTGACCTGCATGTAGGACTGCCACCCGAGTTTGGTGAAGAGGAAACCCGGCTCTTCACAGACTTCTTGAAGGCAACACCGATTTCTGTGAGAATGTTTACGCACGAGGAGGGTCTATCTCATAAGAGTAGCGAACGCCCCAGCACGGAGCTCCAAGCTGTACTGCTTGTCATGTGCAGAGAATCCGCGTGGATGAAGGGCGTTCTCTGGAAATTTAGAGCGTATCACCTGCACCTTCACGTATTTTGCGCGAACTCGAGTGCACACAGCACTTTCGCAAATAATTTGATAGACGCCAAGTTCTCCGAAATTAGTCGCAGTGATATCATCAATTTTACGGTTCACAACCAACAGATCCTGCTTGGAATGTATGGTGAAGTGAGTCATCTTAACAGTACGACCGACCCCAAAATGGCCATCAATTCAAACTGGTACGTGAACTTCCTTTGAAAGAAATTTTGATAAACATTAGATGCGAAACGCCCTACTTTTGCGAAGCCCCTAGTAGTGAGGTTCTCAAGAATATAATTCGCCATAAGAACGCGTCTTTTGAGCTGAAACCGTTCTCGACTAAGTATAAGTTTGAAAGGGCGATTGTGAAGTGTTTTCAAGACCCCAAATCTATGCTTTACTTCAACTGGGTTTTTGAGCACCATACTTTGTTCCCTCACTTATCTCCTGTACAGCACTACGAAAGCTTATGGTACGAATACTACGTCAAGGTCCAGTTCCGCTCTTAAAAGAGGTGTTGCTTTTACTACCATTGAGCGCCTATGTCTGGATCGCCGTTGTGGCATCGTTTGCTGTTTGTCTTCTCACTTTTGTTTTGGTGATCAGAGTTCTACAGATAAAGACCGAATTGTTTTCGTTTGTGCCCGCACTTCTTCTCGCAAGTTTACTGCACCAAAGTTACCCAGTACCGCTTAATATTACGCAGCTCACTTCCTCTAGAATAATATTCGGCGCGTGGTTCCTGACAGTCGCGATCATTTCTACAGGATATAAAGGAGTCATAACATCTCTGTTAGCCAATGTACCAATGAGCGATACACTGCCTGAGTTTACACCTAAGTCAGATCCCATCTCGCAAGGTTTCCGGCTCTGCACACTGACATATCCCCTAGACGGAGCATATAATCCCCCGATTACCGAAAAACTCAAGTTTGGGGACCAATGTATGGACCCTTCCGGCCAGATACACATTGGCAACGACGGAAAAGACGTTTTCAGAGTATTCGGTTCCGGAATTTCGAAACCGGATAAACTTAAAAACGAACTCCTGAGTAGAGGCTACGTGAGAACCATCAGCGACGATCCGGCCATTGTGACCGGACCCCAGATCAAGGGCACGTCTCCGTACCGCAAACACCTGAAGCAAGCGGTGGGCAGAGCATTTGAACATGGCCTGTTCGAGCGGGCGTCACGAATGGCAGAACTAAACCGCACTCTACGACGTGCCTCTACAATCAAGAGTGACCCTTCAAGCGTAGACCTGCTCGAGTTGCACAATCTTCGACCATGCTTCGTTATACTGGGTGTAGGGCTTTCCCTAAGTGGCGTGGCACTTATTTGTGAGTTTGTCGCGCAGTGGCTGAAGCCGCTGTCTCACTCTTCATACGTCATGCAAAGCAATGAGGAGTCACGTGTTAAGCCACGGTACAGTCGCAGCGACACATCACGGCGAAGTCGTTGGGCATCGGCGTCTCGTTCACGTACCGTGGGGTGCGTGAACGAGGACGTTTGGAGCATAATAGAAATCTGACCATCTTGTTCCACAATTTTTTTGTTTTTGTGTTCTGGAGCGTGTGAACCTACGTTTCTCGGCACAAGCTCTTGGCAATGACAGCGCTACAACGGCATTTTGTTATCAGCTTATTGTTTTTCAGAGAACACGTACACTGGGCATCGGGTTCTACAAAAACCCTAAGTATAGAAGTGGGTTGTTAATGCTGCGGCGTAGTTCAGTGGTAACGCCTCTGCTTCGCAGTGGACCCTGGTTTGAATCCCGTAAACGGCGGGCTATCTTAAAAAAAAAAAGAAAATCGGCAACATCAGCAACGCCAACTACAACATCAACAACGGACGTCATTTCCGGTGGTGGAAGAACCCATGTCAGCTATCGTTTTAAAGCACGCTGCTCGCCGCTGGCTCGATGAAAACTTATCTGGGCCTCAAGCATGTTCGAACCATGTTGGCTTCATGCATGTGTATGTTTTGAACCTGTGTGGATCCAGCGTTTTTAGGACCAACATGACCGGGCCGCCATACAGTGAAATGCACGCCTCAGTAAGTGTTTGCAGACTGTCTTTTGAATATTGTGTGAGCAGTCTGATCGTGGCTCAAGACAACGCTGTCACTCCATGGAGATTCTCGGATCATGGTGACACGAACGGAGAACGTCCAGTCCGCTGAAGACGGCGAGACATTTATCGTGGAGATGGGCCTCGCTTGCAGAAACGTTCAGCTCACTTTCCATACATCTTTATGTGAGTGGTCAGTGGCGCACACGTAGGGACCTAAGTTGGCTTTTATAAGTTAGCGATAACATTCGTTCAGCCCCAAAACGCGTGAGATCATGCGCGTGCTTCCTGAACTGGATCGGTAGCGTGGCCGCTCTTTGGTTCAAATACGGACAAGGAGGACGGCGCATGTTGCGAGGGAACGAGCGCCGGGGATAGGTGAAACATGTCCTAATAACCGAGGTGACGTAAGGGTGAACCAGCTGCGCGCATAGAGAGCAAGTGACGAGGTGTGATTTGGAAAAAGGTGATTTAAGCACAACAGCTGCGCAGAAGAAACGTGCGCATGCTCGGTCTTCGCAATACCTCCGACAAAGAGGCCTCTCTATCCCCGAGAAGAATTTGCACCAAAACAGGCACTGAGGCAACGCATAAACCCCAGCGTTGTCAAATAAAAAAAAACCAAAAAACAAAACAAAAACGATGTAGAAATCTGGAACAAACTGTTAGAAAACACTAAATTGTAGGCGCACACAATTAATTCCTATAATTATTCTAAAACGATTGAATAACTAAAATAATTTATAGAAGTGAGCTGCGTTGTTCGAGGGAGATCGCTTCCATGAACAAAACCATGTCCATTGTGAGAATTCAGTGTCACTCGGTGTTACCAGGTTTTTCCAGTTTTTACCGGTGTGTTTTCTGTCACACATGCTGACGAACTCCTCCATCGATTCCATCTTTAGTGTAATATTTCGTGGCAGCTGAAAGCTTCACTGACCGAATGCGCTGGCTTTGGAAGAATCTCCATTTTCCAGAGTGTCTGGCTCGTCTAATCATGGATTGGAGCTTCAAGCAAAGGGGGTCTCAAAGGTTAGAATCCTATGGCCCCATGTTTTCTTAAAGTGTGTGCATGGTTCACTGGCCCCATTTCCTGTAGCAAACTAGCAAAAACAAATTTATACATTCACGCCTAAATTCGCTAAATGCAGTTTTCGAGGTTTCTGACTTGAATGTCTAAATGTCATCGCGAGCGTTACCCTCACTGCTTGGTGCCAGTGAGACAAAATGACGACTCCGTGACTCTTAACTTACCACAGGAACTAAATTATTTATGATTCATAAATATACATTTTAGAACATATAAATTGCAAGAATAGACACCAACATGACCCGAAACCCACTCAATATCCTGTCATCCGGAAAACGGATATTTCTCCGGCAGAGACGACTCAGAAAACCGCTAAATTGGCAACACTGTTGACAGCCCCAAACTCGACAGACGTCTGAAGAGATCAACTCTAAAAATGTCGAAGCAATGCATCAACAAACTCCTACATTGCGCGGACAAAGAGGAGAGGATGCATCGGTTGTTATTAAAGGTATCACTGTACACTTCGTCTTAAAATCTATAGCAACAAAAGAACACCTCAATGCCAAAGCAGAACATCTTATTTAGCAGTAGCCGGGAAATAGCTGCAGTTCTTTTAAAGTAAACATTTGAGGAAAGATTTTTTGGTCGGAAATACAATAAATAAAGGACCGCGCATACTGGACGGTACCTTCACTTTAGTTCCAATCACCGGGCCTGCTACACAGTTTCGGTGGTCAGGACACTGCCGTTGTCAAGGTCGAATACTATGTAGCTCGTCTTAAAGGAACAGAAGAAAACAAGAGCAAACTGTCTGTGCTGACCTAAAAAAAATGGGTGCACGAGCACATTTATTTACCGCGTTGCCCGTCGTTACACCCGAGATTACCGACACCAGCAGCCACAAGCAGATACGCAGCCTCGCTCAACCCCGCCCATCTGCACACCCTACATCAAAGGAAGAAACCGGAAGCCCCGGCGCACGTGATAGCCAAAGAAGGAATCAACGTCGGCCCACAAGACCGTTGTCTTCGCTTAAACGGTTCCTGCGACGGCCAAAAGACAGCCCGCCGAAAGAAAAAAAGAAAAAAGCAAAACCCAAGGCGCGGTTTGTAAGTTCCCCTGCGCGGTTTGCCCAGCCACCTACGTCTGCGAGACGAAGAACTTCAATGAAGGACCCACGCTAATACAAAAACGACGTTCGCAAGTTCGACCACGAGCGCAGCGCACTCGCTGAGCTCTTGGTTGAACATCATCGACGCAGATAATAACCCCCGACATTAACAATTATCATTGAACCCTGACACATTCAAACGGCGGAATGATACATAAATAGGTGTTTTGGCGCTTTGGCAACAGTGTATGTCAACGGGCTCCCCCATATCGCTGAAAAAAGACGGTAGAAAAATATTGTTCTTCAACGGCCTTCGCTATAGTCTCCCATCAAAGAGCCGCATAAACATCAAAACTTGGGGCTTCTTTTTTTAAGGATTTGTTTGGTTTGTCACCCTTCATTTAAAGTCTTTTTTTTTTACAATGCTTTAATTAACGAGTATGTCCCGTTTATGTCGCAGATCCCGACAACTTTGTCACAGAAAGCGCCTGCTCTTGAGGTACCACTTTCTTTAAGATCCATTCCCGCATATCCGATTAAATATCTGTGTTAATTTGAATCTCATTTATATTGAATTGAGTGCTTATAGACGGGGTGTGTCGTAAGAGGACTACACATTTTTTTTTACTGTACTTACGTGTACAGTCGATTGCCACATGCTACCACGCAATAGCCGCGAACATGTTTCCCGTATATAACACTCAATCTTCAGGGTTCATTTGTCGCAAACAATCCAAGAGGACATTGGAATCATAAAATAACAATTTGTGCTAGGCATGTGCTCGCACATGTATACAAGTTTTTTGTGGGTTACAGCCTCACTTGTGCTTCACAACAGATCAATAAGTAATAACTAAAAGTATATAAAGCTCCCCAGAAGCATATTGTTTTGTTTGAGTGGGCAACTTTTTTTGCTTCAAGTGCTTGCATTGTTACGAGTTAAAATATTGAAGTGTAATTGAAAGTGATTATGTTTAGGTTGTTTATACGAGGTCCTGGCGCAGTCAGCAGTTTTATAGAATTATATTTGTGTGTGAGGTCAACTGTTAAAGCTTTGATGTTTGTTCCGTTTATTGATGGAAGTGTTCGTTATTTTCACGCACTTTCGTGTATTCCAAAGCGCGATTTGGAGTCTTCAAACATACGCTTGTTGTTGTGGTGTGCATGTTGTGAGTTTTCGTAGGCGTTCACAAGAAAAGTCATGCAAAATGGTGTAAACAAAAAATCAGACCTCAACTCTGCGCTGCCGAACTACTCAGACTGACCAGATGCTGGAAACACCAGTGCGGCCAACAAGTTCGTCCGCTTCTCGCACAAACGGTACAGTGACGTCATACAGCTGAGCTCTGATTGGTGGATATAGTGGGTAGACACAATTTCAGAACGTCCAAGCTCCGAGCTTTAATTGTAGACGCCGTACTCCGCGTCATCTGCGAGTTATAGACCAGTGTCCGAAATCCTCGCTCCCAGCGATAAAAATGGGAAATAATAATCTCAAACGCAGGCTCTCGTGAAAGAGGGCTGCGCATAAAAAATATTTTCTTTTTACAGGATTCGTTGCATCGGAGTTTTTCTTGGAGCTTCGTGATTATGCATTTCAGACGTTCTTGCATTACCATATCTGCGAAGGTTTCTAAAAAAACGGAGTCTCGCAAAAAGCGCAGCCCCCTACTGTGTCATGGCGTCGGCAAAAACAAACATGGCGGCACCCATGGAGCAGAGCAGACACTTGTCTATAGCAATGGACGCACACGCAATCGGCGCTGTAACAGAATACGTCTTCACTCACACTTTATCTTTATAATCTGTTGACATGTCTCTTCTTATGACCCGCAACTTGGTTGAATGTTTGGTGCGTTATGCTAATATGTATATTTCATTAATGTGCATTCAGTGGTTGAACTCTAGGCATTTCAGCTTCTTTGTTAATTTCTGTTGAAATACCCAATATTTCTTTGGTGCACGCCGTGATGGCGTACTTTCTCGATAGCACTGCATCGCTCCTATGCATTTAACGAAGCAAGGGTATTCGCAAACGTTGTTTTTGATGATATGATGTTTTGTGCAGATTGTATATATCTTAAATTTGTTATTTCAGTATAGTATTGGTTAGAGTTACACGAAACCATATTGCCACTATGTTCACGCTCAATGTAACCATGGTGTGTTAAAACTTAAGATAGTGTTCTGTGTGTGATGTGACAATGTTTGAAATCTACAAAATACCTTCTAGCTCTTAGTATAGCTAGATAACTTGTTTTTAGTATAGCTCACGCAATTTATATCCAATAATGTTCCAAGAACACATCGCTGTTTTTTGAAAGTATGCTGCGAGGATTCGAAAAGAGCAATCTGCGCAGAAAATAAATCTAAAAAAAAAACGTACGAAACAGATGTATTTTACGTGTCTGCTTTTTACTGCAGATTTATTGTGACAAATACGCTTGTTTCATGAATAAACTAGACTTGTGTGTGAATATTTTTGTTTCACATCCTAACCAGCATGCGGCCACTTTTGACTTTGTCGGTAATGTCACCAAGCACTCTCCGGCTATCAAGCCTTTTCGCATTTTGTATTCGTGTAATCTAGTTCATTTTATCTACAGAGGTATAATTTGGAGGAGGAGGGAAGGTTACTGAGGGGAGGGTAGACCCCTCCTCACCTCCTCATCCTCTCTGCTACTCCTCCCCTCCTCCCTCCTCTTCCTCCTCCTCCCTTCCTTCTCCTCCTCCCTTACCTCCTCCCCTCATCCTACAAGCTCCTCCCCTCCTCCTTCTCATCCCTCCTCCCCTCTCGTGAGGTCACGTGACGGTCACGTGACCTCACGGTTACGCCGACGGCGACGCCGCTCAAGCTGGAAACGGGCGCCTAAGAGCTGCGCTCTAAAGCATATACACATGTGAGTATCTTCGAAAGCTTAAAAACCCAGGGTTTGGCTTATAACGATCACGCTTCTTGCTTGGCGATTCGTTAATCTCCTATCTTATCGACTCGTGCCTTCATCTGATTGGTTGTGGAGTGATGATAAGTTGTTCGGTTCTAGCCAGGCCCATGTGTTTCTTAAACTCTGAGTGAGTATAATTTCCAACATACTTAACATCATTAGGGGTGTCATCACATAATATTGAAGTTTAACTTTGCTCAATTTACGCAGGCATTAACGCAAACTGGCTCAAACATATTAAAGTGTAACGCATTTTGGTCAGAAATTATTTTGTCCAAATGTAGTGGAAACCGATGAACAGGACTATTTATTTCTGCATCATTTTACGCGAAGCTTTTCAGCCTAGTCTTGAGAATCATTACGCTCACCTGATCATGTGGACCACACCAATGAGACACCCGTTAGAGATGATAATTGACTGGACAAGTGTCCACTAATCGGCATTCTCTCTCTCTCTCGTGTGTCACGGAGATTCAGGGATTATTTTACAGTGTTGCAGACTTTACTTGATGAAAGTTTAATAAGCTTTCGAAGAAATCAATGTGTAGGTGGGGCTATCCAAGTAATCAGGACATATTCTTGGCGTGCACACAGCACGGAATCTCTTTGTGTTTCCATACGCTCCAGGCCGAGCAAAACGAAAAAAAGAGGCTTAAGACTTTTACGATTATTATTTCTTCCCATGAAAAGATTGTTGTGTGTTATGCGTGCCACTCGGAAAGCTGCAACGGAAATCAGGCCATTGGCGCTAGATTTTCTTTCTGGAAATCAAATTTGCTGAAAAAACAAACAAAAAACACTAGTTATAGATTTACGTTATGAACGTCCTGCCTACTTATCGCTAACGCTTTGGCGTTTCCGAGAGCCTCCTGCGTGCATGCGCAGTCAAGCCCGACAAAAAGGCGACAAGCGCGTGCTGGAGACGGAGGCATTCGAGACGGACGCCCTGCCGTTCTCAACCTGCCAGTGACTCCAGAAATCATTGAATAAATTACTGACAAAGAAATATCGCATTTCGGAATAAAAATCGACACTAAGTTGTAATACGGGCTCCAAACGAGTGTTTTCTAAAGAGGTGGTTATGTCTAAATATATCGCAGCGGTGCGGGGGCTGTTTCCATTTTGTCCGTTGTGTTGACTTCCTTCAAACACCTGCTGAGATTTGACAAAACTCTTTTGATGCAGCCGCTTTGGGGTGCCTTCAAGAATCAACACTTCAACTGTGGTATCGCTGTAGTCTGGAAGACTCCGTGCGTTCCCTGAGAGCTCCTACCTGCGCCATGGTTCAAAGTTCCCAGTTTCAGCTCTTCCCACTTCTAATCACAGCTTGTACTGAAGCTAGCGGGACGACGTTAACGCTTGTGTCAAAAGCACGGCGAACTTATAAGAGCACGGATATGCGTGCCAGGGACACTTCTGCTTGGTATCATCAGTAAGAGGACGAAGACAGGATTGCTACGCCATGGACATCATTCTTTTCCTGGAGGGCATTTGCGATGTGAAGTTCTGGCATGTCAGGATGAGAACCAAACGATTATCGGCAGCGTTTTCAAACGTATTTTCTAAAAATAATATAAATAAATTACACATGTGAGTATTTTCGATATTTATAGCCACTGAAATCTTAAGAATCCGAGGGTGTGGTTCATTATGACTACGCGTCTTGCCATGGTTATTCGTTAATCGGTGCTCTTATCGACTGATGCCACAATCGTATGCGGAACGCAACTTCGTCTGCTTCTTGCAGGGGTTGTGGTGACGTCAGAACAACGCCGAGCTCTGATTGGTTCTGATTGGAAGGATAGTGGGTACGCCTCAAGGCAGCTTGCCTTGATGTCTGCCCCTATCCTTCCAATCAGAACCAATCAGAGCTTGGCGCTTTGACGTCACCACAACCGCTGCAAAAGAAGCAGACGAAGTTGCGCTACGCGTTGTTTGGGGAAAAGAGGGGGGGGGGGGGTGATACTACGCTCGGTCGAGACTACATCACGCCCCGCGTTTTCTTAAACTGTCATGAGTTCTTTTAGTCTCATGTCCTCAAATAAAAATAAAGTTGCAGTGTTCATGGGGAAATACGAATATCCGAACAAACAAAATGCACTTCACACTTGAGTGCGATTACACGGACCAACGCGGCGTGTACGCGCTACTGATTTTACGCATGCTTGCGCAGGGAACGACACAGGACGATGCATTCATCAACGAACGCAAGAAATGTAGCCGGACAAGTTTAAAATCGCCTGCCACTAATATTTCCGATGCTTTCAAAATAAACGCCCCAGGTCGTGCTTAACGTTTTAAGAAGATATACTGTCCCTGCGAGCTTGTTTTGCTCTGTCCGCAATCCCAAGCAGGGTGTTCTCACAAACTATAAATCTAAAAAAAACAAAAAAAACATTCTTTTATTAGCGAATTTAGGCTTGATACATCATCTTCAGAAACTCCCCCCCCCCCCCCCTTCACTATCTTTCAGGAAAATCCACCGAGGAACTCGCCACGAAACCTCCCTGTCCATGAAACACCCAACAAAAAATATTGTTGGGTGTTTCATAAAAAAGCAGAGCTTTCATCAGTTATCGAGTGATGCCTAGTTTCACGCTGTTTTTAAATTTAAAACCGCGTTCGTGTCATCAAAAACATTTGTCGTCAAAATATTTCAGGGCATGGCTTCGAACATTGTAACAAAAAGCCATGCAATTTTTTTTTTTTTATAAGTCGGAGGTGGTCGAGCGCTATGTCTGGGACGTTTGACACGGAATGACCCATGAGGAATATAAGAAACGTGTATAATGAAACTGAACAGTTACTGCGCGCGAAAGACTGGTCCAAATTTAACGTACTGCATTGGCGCCATTATCCTTGTTGTCTAGTATCCTGAATTTATTTTCTGATCATGCTAACTGACCCCGATTCGGTTAACTTTACCAAGCTCACTTGCACACCTGTATTTATGTGCGACAGCACCTTACGGTATGCCTCCTGGAATACGCATTACAGTTTGAGATCTGGAATCATCCTCACCAACCTAAGTTTCATCTGGACAAACGAAGTGTTGGTGTTTGGCTTCTCGCCGTCCACCTCGACATTAATGTTGCTTGCTAAAATTTTTTTCACCAGTAAAATAGGTCATTTTGTGTTTCGACAGAAAGTATTCTTTGTTTGATTTTGCCCGATCCCTCAAATGTCATCATGACAATAGTTCAGGTTACCTGGTGATAGTTACCGAAATTCAGAAGGGAAGAAAATTGGCTTACAAGGTCAAGGCAAAAAAACAACAACAGTTTTTAGTCTAGGTGGCGCAACCTACTGCCCATTATAAAGGATATAGCCGTTAAGATCCACCCATCCATCTGAAGAAACCGACCTTATCGGAGACTGCTGCGGGATAACGCTCATGATCTTTCCATGTTCTGGAAGAGGAGCAGCTGCTTTCGGCGATACACAAAATATTCGAAAGGTCTGTGGGCGTGCCGGCATTTTATTGGCTTGTAGATGCAGCGCAGATACCCCGAAACTCTACTCGAGACGAATTACCAAAGGACTATCGGTGCTTGTTATTTGAATTTGACATTTTCGAAAACATGTATTTGACCCTTACTCATCGGTCGTGATTAGCGTATATCCAGCCGCTGACCTTTTGCTTCATCGTCTTAAATTATCACGTGTAGGGTGGTCATCGCTGGTAATTAAAAATTCGGTACTTACCGGCCATGTGTCACCGCCCTGCCCGACCTAGAAGTCCCCTAGCATATATACAGCCAAAGGGCACGGCTAGGATAAACGGGACCTAGCTGTTACTTTGCGCCATGTTAGACACGCGCGATCTTTTCCATATTGGCTTTTTTTCTCCTGAAAGCGGAGTCACTTCGTAATATTCCCTGTGATGTGCAAGCACTGCCATAACATCTAAAAAAAAAACAAGAAAAACAAAAAGAAAGTTCTGTCGCGTTTTTAGTTAGGACACGTTTGCCCAGTGGGACCGATTTCTGACGTAATCGTAAGATGAGTAATGAGCGGCAGCTGTTTTTCTCGAATCACAATGGGCTCAAATCGCCACTGCCCTTAGAATTAGTCGCACTCAAACTATCGGCACTGCACTTTGCGCTTTTCCTCAGCTGTGTTTCTGTCACTTTTCTCGAGGCACTCTAGCTGTTCTATGGCCCACGAAAGCACGAAGACGGTAGTTTTTATTATTTTCTTTTTCGGTGGAGGCGTTTCTTGTTCTACGCTCTCATCAAGATGCCGGAAAATAACGTTCGCTGAACGACTTGGCAAGTATCCGGACGCTTTAGAGGTAAATTTCTACTTTGCTTCTGGCGATAATTGATTATGCATGAGGTGCAATATTTTACCAGAACACATATCGTCACCGAGCTAGGTCGCTGACAGCTTAAAAAAGGCCGAACATGGTCAGCCCCGTGCATATCATTATCTCTTCACAGCCAATGGGGTTGCGGCGTTAGCCGAGGAGAACGCATATGCACGAATCGCGATGCAGAAGCGTGAACATAACGAGCCACACCCTATGTTTCTTAAGATGTTAATGACAAAAGCAGCATGAATGGATATAGCGAGGAATAGGCAAAGCGTAACTTCATTTTACCATTTATTATGTATATATGCATAAATCCCAACTTCCCTGCAATCCAACATGCAGTTTGAGCTATACATTATATTTAAAGATAGGTGGACATAAACCAAAACGTTTCAGTGGAGAGTCTGCGTCTTGTATGACGCTTTGCGCGCACGGTACAGTTAAATGATTTCGTGCTTTTCGTGTTTTAAAATAAATTTTGACTAATTAATGCGCGTGGAAATGTGAAGCACTTTCAAGGGGACTTTGAATGTGTGCATGCACCTGCACAATGGCAAGAGCCGCTTTGGCAAAAGCTAGTATTCAACATATCGCTTATTAAACTAAGTGTTGCTTTTCTTTTCTTAGAAAAAAACGCAGTAGGAGGTTTCAAATTAGGCTCATGTGGTGTACGTCTGAAATGATAAAAATCCGACGGTGTCAACAACCCCAGCCTAGGAAAGGACCACATCTGGGCTACAAGGAGCGTGTCCTTTGCGAAGATTACTTACACTCATGAGTCATGACACTCATCTTCACGAATGAACTGTTATGGAAATGGTGTGTTTCTTCGTTGAAAAAAAAAACTGAAACACTTCTTGAAAAAAAAAAAAGAGAAAAGAAACGAGTCAGAGGTGAATTTTTGGAGTATTTTTATCCTGTGAATCTGAATATCACGTTCGTTTCCCCCGAAGATGTAACTGCAATGCGATAAAGCACGAAAAACCTCCGACCAGCCGTTACGTCATACTAGGATCTTTTGGGCCGCCAAGCTCGTGTCGCTCGAGGACGGCGCGTGCAATTGCAAGCTTGCCAGGTATATTCCCCCGCACTGACTACCAGTCTGACGTCTATTTCTGACCTTTTTAAAAATAGCAAGGTGCGCTTTGACAGGCGCTGAAGATCCGCGAGAGCAGGAGTTAAAAAAAACCTCCTAGTGTGACGTCACGCCCCGGTAAGGAGGGGCCTTAGCGGTACTTTTAAGGTTAGTTTCTGCGGCCTCCGTGCGCAGATTAAAAAAGATAATCTCGATATTCGTGATCCTGGAGGCCAAATGAAGACGATTTAAATGTTCGTTCTCAAATACAGGATAGCTTCAGTTTTCTTTTAAGTTAAAAAAGACAAAAACATTAATGTCCAATTGAACTTCGCCGAGTGCTGGCGTGGATGGCCACGTTTCGCCTCTGCTGAGACTTGCGGCAGCCGACGATATGGTTGCTTTTTGCCGCTGGGACGCTTTGATTCGCGATCCGTTTTCGCTGGTGAATGCTACGCCGCTGGGGGAGGCAGCGGCGGAGGTTGCAGCTCGGCGCGGCGCGTGCCGAATTCACGTGTCTCTCATCATCGTCATCGCCCTAGCTGCATGCGGGTACCGGTTGACGACGTTAGATCTCAAAGCGTAACGTTAGGCCTAACGTTAGGCCTAGAGTCAGGCCAGCTCATACCCGCGTCCCCCCCCCCCCCTTTTTCACGTCCAACAGCTGCGTGTACCGAAAGGCCTAGCGCCCCCCCCCCCCCCCTTTTCCCGCTACACCGCCAGCAGCTCGGCTGACTGCTTAGCAACGATGACGCCGTTTCTATGCAGCCACGATGACGCGTCACAGCCAATGGGAGTTTAGGTGCCCGTTTCGCTGCTACACACAACGCCGGCTTCGCTCCATGGGACAGTTAATGCTTTTGCATTGATAAATCAGAATGAAACGCCTCATGTTTCGGATAACTAAAGACGACCGCCGTGGGGTCCGCTTCTTAACGTGATGCTGATGAGAGACAAAACTTTCAGATCATATTGACTGATTGCGTTCACATGTTTTGGTATCTTTACCAAACTTTCACTTCACCGTTCACGCAAGCTTCAACACTTGCTCAAGAAGAATACTTTAGACTCCAGTCCCAGTCTTAAAGGTACCTTTTCGTCTCCAATGTAGAAAAAAACAAGAAACTTTCGTAAACATGTGTTTCCCTGCTTTCTCGTAAATTATAAAATCCTACTTGAACATATTTGCTGCTAATATGTATTAAACACGTTTAATACCATATTCAGCTGGTTTGATCGTTTTATAACATTAACTGCTATACTTCGTCTCATCCTACGATGGACTAAAAGCCAAATCTACGGGCCGCCTGGTCCAATCACGTTCCACGCTAAGCTATGACAGGCTTAACATTGATTAAGGATGCACGAATAATGCTCCTCATCAAACTGCGCTGCATCATTTCTATAGCTTCGACAGTGCAAATAGCCTGTATGTTGTGGATTTCTTTGCAATGTAAAATTGATGAGTCACTCAGTAACGTTCATCGAAGCGAAATACCAGGCAATTTCTATGTGGCTCGTGATTGGATCTGGTTGTTGTAGCTTTTGCCTTTAGTCCATGGTAGGGTGAGACGAAATATAATTAATAAGAAAATGTTTAAAAATACGTAAAGTTAATTTGATATTACTTCCTCGGATTACATTCTGTAGCATAAAGTGAATAAAACTGAGCATTAATATTAGTTGAATTCCATAAAACAGGTTTCAAAGAGAAGTGAGCAAGTAAGCAGGTCTGCTGGTTTATATCAAGACCTTAAATGGTAGGAATGTCTTTTTCACCTTCGACACTCGTTGTGAGTTGCTTTGCATTTGGTATTTGTGCTGTGCTTCATTCATGCATTGTATACTGGCAAAATATTGTCACTTAAAATTAGGAATGCGAGTAGTACGGCATTAATATAGTCGTTCAACTAAAATAAATTACATTTTCCTTTGCAGCTTATCACCGAAAAATCACCCAAATATTCTCTGGTGTTTCATTCTAAAAAAAGCGGAGCCACTTCAAATCACAATGTCTCCAAAACCTTGAATTTCGCTGTGAATCGCGAAACATGGTTAACTACCGTCACCTACGCATATTATAGTGTCTCCTACCGAATGCCGTAAGTTCAGTCTGTGGTAAACAGAAAAGAAGTTTACAGTTTCAATATTTCACTGCAATTGCAGGTTTAGAACAGTTGAATTTCATTCGGGATATCTTGATGGTTCACTTAAAAAGTCAATAAGCAAGGAGAAGAAATTGTGTACTGTACACAGAATAACGCAGATAAATAATTTTTATAAACTGCTAATGTTGACTAGGAAAGGACGAGTTTGAAGTTTTATAACCGTCGTAATCATCCTGACTCTTCATTTCCTAATTTCAGAGTAAAAGGTTACACTCACATCTCGACCAAAAAGCATCAATGGTACATTTCTTTCCAGATGATACGATTGTTGTGTACCTGGACATAACAGGTAGATAAACTACCCCTTATTTGAACAACGAATATACTAATGTGCGAATATATGCTAATCACTATTAGATAATATTGAAAACACGAGCGCTTTGCACAGACACGAGTTCACTGTGTATAGTCGATATTAAAGCTACACGTAAAGAGATTCTTTGAAGGTATTTTCTATTTGCCTAACGTTTTTACCAGAGCCCCACTACATAGAAAAGTGGGGCTTGAAATCTGACTTTTTTTCTGTACAAAAACGACCGATCAAAAATCGAGATGTCCATGGAATACTCTCACTTTCTTTTTGCGGCTGCGTGTTGGTGAGGACAGAACACACCCAAGTATTTTTAAAATTGGAAACTACCTAAAGGCCGCATTTTGCAATAAAATTTTTTTTAATGAAAAATGACTTTTATAAACACTAATACAGCAAACGCAAAAACAAATCGATCGTTTAGTAGTAGAAACAGCTGGTTTCCACAATCTAAGTATGTACAACCAACTAGCTCAGCTCCGTTACTTTCTACTACTAAACGATCGATCTTTTTTTGCGTTTGGGACCCTGCGGAAGTCCCTGGGACTTCGCAAAAGTAACCAACAATACTGTTACCTCTCGCCGGGGAAAGAGAGAGAGAACAGACCAACCAGCCAGTTTTGTGAAATTCAAGGGAAATATATTTACAAAGAAAATTGATGCAGCTTTGCTAATTCGACCAAACGCGGTGAAATGCGGTAGCGGTACAGGAGCATCGTTAGTGAAAGCAGTTAGGAAAGGAAATGGTACGGTGATGAAACGGTCGTAATATGCCGTAAACAGATCGTGCACGACGTCAAGGACGACGTCTAGGACGACCTCAAGGACGTCGTCTAGGACGACGTTGAGGACGTCTTAGAGAACGACGTCAAGATGACGTCATCTAGGACGTTCTTGCGACGTCTAGGACGACCTCTAGTACGAATTCAAGGACGACCTTCGACGTCGAGGAAGTCGTCAAGGGCATCAGATCACGTCAGCTTCAGCTAGCGGCACTTACGCTGCCGGCGCTTACGCGAGCAGAGCTTACGAGCTTACGCGACCAGGAGCTTACGTTTCATTACAGCCACGTGCGTTATGTGAACTCGATAACGCCGCCTTGAGCGTGGTTTGGCTCTCTCTCTCTCTCCGCTCTGCACCTCGCTGCGCCGCGAACGGAGCTTACGCAAGCGGCGCTTACGCGGAATGGTGCTTACAAGCTTACGCGACCCGAGCTTACGCTCCAGCCACGGGCGTTATGTAACCTTGATAACACGACCTTGAGCGTGGTTGGGCCTATATGAATTTACGGCTTTAAAAAAGAAATGAGAGATAAATTTGCAAACAAGTGAAGATAAATGGTAAACTTAGAGATATATGCAAGCAAGAAAATCGTAGTCAAGGCAGTCTTCTCATCTAAGACTCGCTTGTGGTTCCTGCGACGGGTTAGCGCCTCGGGGCCTTGGAGCGATGCCGGGCTGTATCGTGCGTGGCGACCGAGCTTGTCGGGAGTCAGCAACTGGCACCGTGACAGTACGGGCCAGAATTCAAGTAGCCGTCGTGGCCGTTGGCCGCGCCTCGTTGGTCAGCTCCTAATCCCTCCTTGTTCTCCGGTGCCCGCGTTCCCCGCCAGTCTTCCTCTTTCTTTGCTGATGTTCGTATCGTCATCACCGCATGACAGATACCATTTTATGGGGACCATTCTATCACTATAAATGGGGACCTAGATATAATAAAAGCTAATCCCCAAGTGCGAATGCGTGGTCAGGAAAACACGGGAGGCGAGTTGCATACAGCCAAGGTAAAATTTCATGATACTTTTTTTTACATGTAGCGGAAACCAACAAGATTGATGAAGCACAACTTGCGGGAGCACGATGGCGTCTTTCAGTTCATTCCTCCCGCTTTCCGCCGCCAGTAGCTTCTTTAAAACTGCATCTGGTCGTTGTCATACACGAGTCCAAGTTGAACGCTGACTCAGTACTCGTGTTCCATCCGTCCGCCGTGCTGGTCTCCTGCCGGTGACGTAAGACGATCTTTGCTGCAGCCTTGTAATTTAGGAGGTGCGGGACAGAGAAAGCAAAACATAATAGTATATAAATGTATGCTATTGGGGGCCAGGTGTACTTCATATGCCAATTATAAGAACCTCTTCGTATCACAACCGCGGCATTATATTTTCCGCAAACGTTCACGAGAGCAGAAACAGAAATAGTCACAATCTTTACATCTGGCATTTTGTAAACTTAGTTCAAATAAGGCACACCGCGAGGCGCTGTTAGCAGATGCACAATTTCGGCGCCTATTCTCATTTTGTTTCAATCAATCAATCAATCAGTCGGTCGCAGTCAATCGATCGATCGATTGATTAATTGACTGATTTTGATTATACTTAATGTAAATATTATATTAACAATTTTTATAGATCCATCGATCGATCGATTGACTGGCCGACTGATTGATGGATTGAGAGAAGGCGCCGAAACTGTCATCTGTTAGCAGGGCCGCGCGGTCTGCCTTATTTAAACTAGTTTATAAAATGTCAGATGTAAATTTTGTGACGATTTTTGTTTCTGCCCTTCATTTTATGAAACTTAGCTTAAATATTATATTAAGTATTCAGATCGATTGACTGATTGATCAATCAAGATTTTTAATTTACATCATATACTAGGGTGGTTTCATTTGAAATCGAACACGCTTGTCGGGGTGGGTCCTTCGATTTTTTTTGAAAAAATATATGTAATTGCCCCATTTCTGGGAAGAACAAAACCGCTTTTCAAAATTTTTTATAAAAAAATATTTCGCTTCACGAAAAATTATTGAGTGGAGCAGGGTGAAAATCGGTTTTTTACTCCCGTGATTTTTCTACCCAGTTCTGTACGCTGGTATAAATACGGGAAAGCATACAAAACTCACAGTAATTTTTTGTGCTCTTGTATGTTACTTCGACTAATTTTTAGTTGAAAGGAAAATAATTTTGTATTTTTGTTTATTGAGATAAAAAATATGCCAAACATCGTCTCTTTGACAATCCGGTTGACATCTTCAGAGCCTTGTAACTCATGAGTCATTATATTTGTCGCTTACCAAATACTATGCGGGTGTAGCCCTATTCTATGGGCTATCGACGGGCATAAGTTTAGTTTATTTTATTTTCACTGAAATTTTTATATAAAATTTGAAATATCGTCGAAAATGAAATTTACCGATATTTTGAACCCACTTTATTAAAAAAGGCCATTTTTTATTTCGTTCAATTTTTATTATTGCTGCCCATCATATTGTAACGAAGAAAGTATGATGCTTTTAGACTTCGTTACGATTAGTCCAAATAAAGATTTATTGAACAACTGATATAGCGTTAAACATTAAACTACACACATCAGAAATTAGACTTTGGGGGAAATAATTCTCAACCTGAGGAAGCTTTCCCTACCGTCCTCCGTGACCAGACACACACCCTCAGCGGGGGCCCCGGCCACAGCCAAACTCGACAAAACAGAGGTTCCACACAAAGGCGGGCGAGCCCGAACTCCTCCACAGCCGTAGGGGTCCCAAGTTTGCCCCCAGCGGGCGGACGGCTCCGCAGCCGAAGGGGGTCCAGGGCGACGCAGGTTGGTTTCCGAGAGGCGAGGGAGATGTCCCAGAAGGCTTGGTATCCGGGGCCAAGTCCTCTGCGGAGCCCTTGGCGGCTGCTCATATAGGATTCAGCAGCATTATGGGGTCCTCTAGTCCACCAATCAGAAAGGCCCGGAAGGACCCACCCATGGGGGTTTCTTGGCACCAATCCAAAGGCTCGGAGCCCAAAGCAAATACGAACATCCCAAAAAACAAGCGCATACACAGAAAGAACACATTCCAAACGAAGCTCCACAAGAGCAGTCATAAACAATAGAAAGCACATTCGTAGACAAAGAAGTTATACATACACAGAGAGCAAAACCACCTCCAGTAAAGATCCCCAAAGCAGACATGCACAAGACAAAACGTTTCCAACGCAGGGTTCTGTAAACTAAGTGTAATACGCGTTACAGCGTTCACGTTCTCCCCCATTTGGGGCCCCCGACTCCGGTGGGATCCAACAGCCGTCCCGTGGAGACGGAAAGAACTCTCGGAGAAGGCAAAAACATAAAGTGAAGCTAGACTAAACACCCGCTTGCGAGCCAAAACTACGCGACAATATTAACTTTCAATTGGCTTGATGCACGATTTCCCCCTTTTTATTGCTGTATCTTCTCTAGAAGTGATCAAAATCACTCCACACGTGACAATGCGGTGACAACTTCAGAGCCTTGTAACTCCTTGGAGTTATTTCATTTGTCGCTTACCAAATGCCTATGCAGGTGCTGTAGCCCTATACATGGAATATCGACGGGCATAAGTTTAGTTTATTTTATTTTTCACAACTTGTTTTTTACTAAAAAAATGAAAAATCGTCGAAAATGAGAAATTAGCCGACCTATTTTGAACCCACTTTATTGAAAAAGGCCATTTTTTATTTATTTCAATTTTTTTTAATTGTACTTGCTGCCGATCATCTGACTTTCAATTGGCTCGATGGGAGTTTTCCCCTTTTTTGTTGTATCTTCTCTAGAAGATGATCCAAATCGCTCCCGCTTTCTCAGAACGGCCAAACGCATTTTCCGCAG
>JAZHYW010048882.1:0-31427 GCA_037355805.1 Ixodes ricinus | reverse complement strand
AATTCACTGAATGAATGTACAGTGGGCGTCTCTTAAATAAATGCGGCCTAAGGTAGCAACCTTAAAAATAGTAAATGTTTTTTGTGTAATTTTTTTAAATATTAATAAAACATTTTAGGCTGCTTTCCAGTGTACACCAACTCAACTATCCGAAGTCACTGGTGCTGCTGTCGGCACTGCGCATGTAGCAGACGCTTCGCCTTACGCGAACCTGGCTTTAGCAATCGCGAAATACCCACACCTAGCCTTGGCAAGCGCGCGGGCTTCCTTGTAAATTTCGTGATGGTGTATATGATGCCGTCTGTGGTCTTATGGGAAATACGTCGAAGGGTTTTCTATTCATATACTGAGCTTATCATTAACATATGTACATGGGTTTCGTTATGCACTTATGTGTAGGCTCACACAGGGGCAGTAGTCAGCCCCAGGCTTCTGATGTGTCCGTCGTAGATGAGAAATTTAACCAGTTCAGTACAACTGGTAGCATAGTGTTTTTGGCGTCCACCACGTAGTGCAGATGCTAGACCACACAAAGATACGGCGCGCATCCAGATAGATACGGGCATGGTGAGAATTCACTCATACCACTAAATATGTTCTGAACTCAAGAAAAAAATTGGTTTTCGGAGGAAAAAGCCATGCTTTTGGCGTTTGAAACGTGCACGCTTTTATAGGATGACGTATATCTAAGCTAAAATTCACCTGGATATATGCCTGGATTATCCACATAACGGCGGAAATCGTGGCGCACTCTGAGAAGCCGGGTAATTTTTACTGCCATACGTAAGGTGAAAACGAGAATAGAAGAAAGGGAACGTGCATGACGTCATTTTTACGGATTCCCGGCCTGCCCCTAGCCGCCAACACGCGAGGGCTCAACGAAAGTCGCCCCAAGTCATCAGACGTCTTCATCAAGGCGTCGCAACCTTCTAGCCTAGCGCTCTTTGTGTTACGCTGCTAGAGGCGTTAGTGTTGATGTTCACGCAAGCTAGATGGCGCTGCGTATATTGACCAGTGATGACGTTGAAAGAACGGCGAAGGCCTTGTATTTTAGTGTGGTCTTAATTGCATTTAGGATCTCCGGGGTCTACAGCGCAATATTTTACTACGCGTACTCTGAGCTGCGGTGTGTGAACGCATTTGGCCATTGACTCCCTTTGATTGAGGTGTCATAATATGCTCCTAACGATTTTCTTCTTTTCCTTGTTGCATGATAGCTGCAGAAGACGTCGACGCCACACCTAAGGAGGTAGTGCGCAATACTTCATCCGACGGTGGCCCAAGGGCTTCATCCACGTCTCCACGCCAAACACCCAGACCCATAGAAACAACAGCAAAAGCGATAGCACGGGCCCCGTCGACGAGAAGCGCAATTGCAACAACAGCCGGCTCAACAATTATAACAACGAAGCCTAGCAATACAACCGATGAAACAGTGACAACAAGCAATACAACCGCTGAAACAGCGGTTGCGTCAATAAATACTACACTCAGTGAAATAGCGAATACAACGATTACAAAGACGCCTACAAAGCCGAATACCGAAATAACAATAGCAGAAAATGCTACTACCCAGTGGACTGCCAAATCTACAACATCTCCAATGCCGACTACAAAGCCAACTACAGAGGCAGAAACTACAACAAACACACCAAAGCCAACTACAACACCGACTACAAAGGCAACAACAACTGCAACAACAACGGCAGAGGCTACAACACCAGCAAGAGCTACGACACCCCGTAAGTCTCAGTGAAGTCCACCACTTTCAAGAGGTTTCTCCTAGCTTAGAGCGACATCGTTTCGTCAAATCGAAATAGCAGAGGGTGGAACAGATGTGAGAATAACTGACACAAAAAAATCCCAACGTTTGTAATAAGAGTCGTTCCTAGCTGTGGACATGCGAGTGTATTCACGGCACGCAAATTGTAAATATTGTTTCGTTGAGGCTCGTCCATACACTAGCCACAGCTTGCGACCGAGTTCGTTATATCCTCTTGTGATCTTCTATAACAAGGTGCCATCTATCGGGTAGGTGTTTATCACTACGGATTCCACTATAGATCATATTTTATCGTACAATTTTGTTTTATAGGCTCGAAAAGCGTTTGACAATGTAACTAGTGAACATCTCTCACACAAAGTACGTACATTTGATCTCAAAAGCGCTGCAAAACACTCGCTCTGGTTAAATGAAACCGAGATAAAAAAAGTCGGTCGTCAGCACAATTTTGTGAAAATGCATTTAAACATTTACTTCGACGTCTTTGCGACAAATACCTCCGTCTTCTGTTTTATTTCAATGAATGCCGTGAAATGGTTAAAACGGAATGTGGTTTATAGGGCAAATAAACATCTTTTGAAATGCAGTGCCATCTGGTGGCTCAAAAAGTAGTTTGCATTTTACCGTACTGATGGCGGAATTAGACATCTGCCTGCTGTATTCTACCGGGCACCGTCAATTAGTCCAGTCGTGAGCAATCAATAATGTGTGTTTTTACTTTACAATTATAACTTACAATTACAATATACAACCGGCAAGGACGAAGCACCGACACACGTTGACGTCGTGAAAAAAAGGCATATATCCAGATACTTTGGAGCCGATTGGCTGCCGACAACAGATTGAATAAAACCGAGATATCAATAAACACTTATGCAGATCATGTATACAATTCCTGCTTCGCATCGTACTTACGTCTCAAATGTATAAGCCTCGCATCATCCGCTTCGTAGCATCTTCAACCTCGTTCATCATCAGTAAACACAAGGACACCAATTACCGCACATATGCCATTTCATAGATGATGATAGTGATCAGAGTGGCCCAAACAAATTTCGGAACGAGTCTATTCTACTAAAAACCCCGTCGTGTACCAACCTTGTTTCTGGCATCATACTCCAGCGTTATTTCGAACATTAAAAAGTAAGGTGACTTATAAAGTATATCATTCAGTAATGACCATATCAAACGACGATAGAAACATCCTCAACAAAAATTTAGCTCGCGACCAGGTGCTTCTTAGCTGAGCTAAGCGGCGCAGGAGTTGGAAGGGCAACTGGTGAAAGTGCAGACGTGAGACAAGAAGCGTCGCTCAGCGGAAATTTATAGGAAAATTGCACAAGCTTCATCATGCTGACAAAAATCGGGAGTCGTAAAATGTGATGAGCGCACACTCCTCGTATGTCGTGTGTGGTTAACAAGAAATATTGATTTGAGCGGGGCCATAGCCTCAGAGGTTCTTTGCATGCATACCTGTCCTTTGTCCCTTTCCAACGCTGGTTTTCCCAGCAGAACGAGCGTATACCATATCATCATGAACGACGATGATGCCGATGACAGGAAGCTATACCGGGTTACCCCGGCTTTAACTGTTAAGCCCCAGACATGAATGCTTTGTGGGTGGCAGTCGTCTACTTTGAGTGGGTCACCTCTTGCAGCCTGCTTCCTTCGCTGAAGTGCGCAACCAGACAAACCAGACTCCAGAACGTTACCATTTGAAAATACTCTAATTCGGGCAAACACGCGGCCTTTTATCCGGGCAGTTAGCCAAGCAAACATAATTATGGGGATTTCTAGCCCTATTTCAACGCTATTATGACACAGAAAAAGCCGCGAGCTCAGCCACAAATGGAAATGGATGGAAACGAGCTTGGCATGTCAAGAATCTATGAGGCCATGGCGACGCAAACACAGCTAAAATTCTACGCCGTGGCTCTCAACACATGTTGTGCTTCCGAAACTTTGTCAACATAATCAAAGCTTGCACAAATATTTTAATTCAAGTTGCTCATGGTTTCTACTTTTTATAGCACCATTATAACCTTAAAGAGGGGATGCAGCCATTTTTCTTCAGTAAATGCAGCTTGGAATTATTTCTCGACATTTATAACTAATGAAACACGTTGCACTTTTTTTCTTCTGCGCAATGGTACTTGCCTGGAAAAGTTCCAGAAAAACGACCACATTTTACCCCCTCAACTCGCAGCCAGAAAAAGTGGCACCCCATTGCGTGAGAATTTTATGCCGCAAATATTTTATATTACTCACGCGTTGGGGTTTGGCACAGCACAGTGCAAGCGCTGAGTTTCACGGGTTGTTAAGGTTCGACTATTCCTGTCATCCCAGCGACTAGGGCAGGAGCTACTACCCGAAAGCACATTGTGTCATTGATTGTCGCGAGCCGAAATCAAAGGCCTAGGCAGTTTTTGTGCCTAATTTATAAGCAGCATTTAAATATCAGCACAGTGGAGATCGCACAACCTGATGACGCACTCCTGAGGGTCGCATGGTTGGCATTGTCTACAGAGCTCCGTCATTAAGTTTTGTGATGGAGAGATTGAAAGAAATGGTCCGCGTTTATCGTTAGAATACAACCGCGACGAAGACGGACAGTGGCGTTGAGTTTGAGTAATCTTGGATCCCACCGGTGCCAGTAAGCACGTATAAAGTGAGAAAGGTTCCTATCCAATACTGTTGCATGGCCCCTTTAATTCGAAACGAACCAGTGGCCGACGAAACCGCGGTCAATAAACACGAATATAATTTAGACTTCGCGCACGTCGCAAAGCTTGTGCTGCTGCCATGCTATTTCCACATCTCCTTGTCGAAAAAAGGGTTACTTTATTCTTCGGAGCAAGAGCGCGAAAGAACGGTTGTTGGCGACAGGATAAGAATACAGTAGTAATGTTTTGGAGGTGGGCTTGTCGGTGGTGCATAGTAAACATATAATTAAAACAGCAAAAACGAACACAAGGACAAGTAGGAGAAGGGACACTGACACAGTACTGTGTCTGTGCCCCTTCTTCTACATGTCCTTGTGTTCGCTTGCGTTGTTTTAATTCTATGTTCACTAAGAATACAGTAAATGGTTTTATTACAGCGTGAGCTTTCCGCGGTTGAAAATACTTGGTCGCGCGGGCAGCCAATGCCCGCTACACAAAGAGGGTATTCTGGGGCAATACCACGCAGAAAAAAGATCCTACGCATTACGTCCTACTTAGCGAATGCCCGACCCGCCCCAAACAGAAAACACGCTGAAACGCGATGTGAGCACACTTGTACAAGTTACACACAAAAAATAATTAAGTTAATTTACTGAGTATTGGCCTCAAAAGTAATTTGAGTAGAGTAGAAACTATTCAGATAGAAAGTAATTGAGAAAATTACTAACTACCGTAACAAAGTAGCGAATTACTTTTGAAGTTAATTTGATACTTTTATAGGAACAAAAAAGTAAATAAATGTTTTGACTCATTAGCGAAATTCTGCTTGGCAAATATAAAGCGGCTTATATTTTCACATAATGCTTTAAGAGCTGGTTCTGCTTCTGTGTGATGAATTGTTTATACTTGTTTTCTGGTCAGTGATGTAGTGCGGATGTGTCATTTCTACTTTGAGGTTTAGCACTGCCTGAGCTTAATTTTGCAGGCAGTGTGTGCTTGTTTGCAGTGTTGCGTAAACCACATCTAAAAACACTTGAAGTGATGTACAAAGTCATGTAGTGGTTAGGTACTTCAAGTATCGTAAGTACACCGGGTGGCAATGAGTTTAAAGTAAAGTACTATAAATAAAACATAATTTTAAAGTAAAGTACTATAAATAAAACATAATTTTAAAGTAAAGTAGAAATACTTTTAACACAATCTTTCATGATGTCCTTGCACGCCCTTTTTGTTTCTTCATTTTATCTGGTATGTCATCAGAGGAGTAAGAATTTTTTTTCGGAAATAGAGGGAAATATTTGATAAAGTCCAGTCGCCACGAAGTAGTAGTTTTACTCTCGCTGACGAACATTTTAACACAATTATAAGGCACTTAATTTATTGGTCTTGTAGCCGCCATTACTTTACTAAGGGAAATGACCAGATGAAGTCTCGAAAGACGATAGCGCGTTTTTGCATGACGATACGCCAATTTTTGTTTCCAAATTTGGGGAATGTACTTTAAAGACTGCAATTTAACTTTGCTCACAAATTACCAGAAAAAAATAATTTAATAAAGTAAAAGTACATGCTCACAGAGTGTAGTTCAAGTAAAGCACAAGTTTTCTAATCCTACTTGATATAGTACTTTAGGTACCATGTGCTTAAAGTACATCCCAATTTAACCTTTGTATCTCCTTTCGTTTTCTTTTTTTTTGCAAAAACGTTTGGGAAATTATGAAGATTCTCGAAGGATCTTCGAATCTTGGACGATACAAATATGTTGAGTTTTGGGAAGAAAGGCCACGCAAAGAGTTCACCTTTGTGTTGCACTTTAGCAAGCGATTCTTCAGATGCCGTAGACACTACCGGAGCACCAGATGGGCTTCAGAGCGGGTGCTTCATTTTGTTGACTCCTTTGAGTAAGGCTGCACTGTGTACACCTTCTGTAGTGGGCGAGAGTTCCGACGTTGGGGAGAAGCGGGGACAAACCCTTTCTTTAACGAGGGTAGAAATTTGGGCAATTCGGTGATTCATAAAGATTAAAAAGCGCGACAACACGACGGACACAGAAGGAGACACAGACACAGCGCTACTTACAACTGAACTTTATTTCCGCTGCAGCTCGGTATATATTACCGGCAACAACACAAACAAGTTAGGAAGATATAAAATACACATCGTAAAAATCTTTAAAAAAACACAACATAAAAAGGCCAAATTTCCTGCATCTCTCATCGGCACCCACCCAAAACAAGTCATGCTTGGTCAAGAAACTGCAATTTTTATCGGATAACGATAAAGAGGGTGCGCTGACACATTGCAGCCCCAATCTAGCAATTTCTCGAGCCTCGAGTATTTCCCTTGTGGTTTTGTTTCTGTTTTTGTTTAGTACTGTACAATCTGTGAAAATTGGAGTACAACCACAATCCCGGCAATGCACACCGAGGTGTCCATTGTGGTTGTACTCCAATTTCCACAGATTGTAAAGTACTAAACAAAAACAGAAACAAAACCACAAGGGAAATACTCGAGGCTCGAAAAATCGCTAGATTAAGGCTGCAATGTGTTAGTGCACCCTCTTTATCGTTATCCGAAAAAGAATTGCAGTTTCTTGACCAAGCATGACTAGTTTCGGGTGGGTGCCGATGAGTGATGCAGGACTTTTAGCCTTTTTATGTTGTGTTTTTTTAATTTTTACGATGTGTATTTTATATCTTCTTAATGGCTCGTTCATATTTGCGAAATACGGACTTGCCGCCGACTGGATTCGCTCGCCGAAAAAAGATCGGGCCGTTCAGATTTGTTGCCGCCTGCGGAGTGCGTGGCGCGAGCGTCTGGCAGTTTCCCGAACAGAAAAGAGCTGAGGAGAGCTTCCAAACCTCCTCCTTGCCCGCGCGCATATCGTCGTTATCGTCGCCAGCTCGTCAGCGGAGATCGGACGTCAGCAAGCGCCACTTCCCCCATGCGTTCTGATTGGCTTGCGGCGAGAGGAAACTTTTTTCCGGCGTTCAAAATCGGTCCCGGAGTGATCTTGCTCTCCGCCGGAAATTCTGCCTGTTTTCGTCGCCGGGCGTCAGAATTCTCGCGGATCCGGCCGCCGGTTCGCAAGTGTGAACGAGGCATAACTTGTTTGCGTTGTTGCCGGTAATATATACCGAGCTGCAGTGGAAATAAAGTTCAGTTGTAAGTAGCGCTGTGTCTGCGTCTCCTTCTGTGTCCGTCGTCTTGTCGCGCTTTTTGATCATCCTTTCTTTAAATACGTCAGAGTGTCCTTGAGCTTCGGGACTCAAGGAAATGCCACTTTTCGGCGCTAATCCTGCATTTACTGGGCCTCACTATCGACGAGTAATTCCGCCACTGCGTCTCGTAGCAGGGTTGTTGCAGTAGGGGGGGGCTCGTGAAAAGTTTAGAGGGTTTCGGACGCTACAAACTACTCCCCCACCCTTTCTACGCCACATGCTTCCCCCTCTTGGCAAATAGCAGCTGATATTCCAATATTTTATCTATTTTTGTGCCGGAATGTTTGTTGACCAGCAAACCTCCAACTATAATTGAAAAGGAATTTGTAATGTGAGTAGAAGTTACTCGGAAAAAGTAATTAAAGTAAACAACTAATTACCGAATTAAAAATGTAATTGAAAGTTACTAAACTACTCAGAAAAGTAGTTAAACTACAGTGACTGGAGTAGAGCAGTTGATCCATGTACAAGTCTGGATGTGAGTCACCGCAAAACTGCAAACGCGTCCGTCTTGTCGCACCATGCATAGCGTCGCTCGCGCTGTCAGACGCTACGTTACGCAGTGTCGGGGATGCTGACGCAATATTGGCAGCACATTTTCTCCATCTTTTTTTTTCTTTCCTGATGCCTCTCCTTTCTTGGGTTTCCTTGTTTCCTTTCCCCTCATTTCCTTCCCTCTCTCCTTATCTCCGATTTTTTTTCATGTGACGCACCAAATCAGTTTTCTCCCTGAAGAAGAGGTGATGTGACACGCCGATTTCCTCTCCCTATTCCAACCTCCTTCCTTTACTGGCCCTCGCTGTCTTCAACCTTCTACAGTGCTTTTTCCCCTCTTCCTCTGTCTTCCTTTCCCTCCATCCCCTCTGCTTGCCCTTTTCTGTTTTCGTCACCCTTTCCATCATCCCTCCTTATTTGCCTTCCTTCACCCACACCCTCCTG
The DNA here is from genome assembly GCA_037355805.1 of Ixodes ricinus. Classification (NCBI taxonomy): domain Eukaryota; kingdom Metazoa; phylum Arthropoda; class Arachnida; order Ixodida; family Ixodidae; genus Ixodes; species Ixodes ricinus. The sequence goes on along the minus strand of JAZHYW010048882.1, from coordinate 22,821 downwards.
GCCGCGGGACGCACGAATTTATTTTTTCCCAATTTGATGAAAAAAAAAATAGGTTCTTGACTCCAGGAAAAACTGTTTAATCTCTCGCAAATAATTTTAGACTCAATAACAAAAACTGTCCTTGTGTCTTGAGCGGTAAAATGTATTCCAAGTTCCAAAACCAACAAACCCAGCAATCTACTCTACTCAATAACAAAAACAGGAGTCGATGGCGCAACTTACCCCAGGGAATCAAATATTTCTTATTGGAATGATTGTGTTCATTAATTCAGGACAAACATTGATGCGAATACATTTTGTTTTAACACCGTTGTAGACTAGATTGGGCTGTCTTGATAGCAAGCGCGACCTGTCCCTGAAGAATTGCTTTTGCAAACTTGTAACCAACCCCCTTGCTGTAACGCCTTGAGGCGATGCGGGGTAATCTTTTAATGTTTAAACAAGAATAGGTCCCAAGAAGCGCATTTCATGCATTATAGCACTTTGAAGGTAGTTGCCAAGCTTCTTTCTTACCATGAAAAAGCTTAAGGAAGCTCACATCATTGGAAGATTGCGACAAGACGGTGGCGCCACAATGTGACTCCTAGCATTAACATTTCTCATAGACATCATGTGTTGCACCTGACGATAATATTTAGACAAAGGCAACTTACCTAAGCATAGCATTATACAAAAGGCTTTAGTCCACTATTGCTGCTAACAGTGGAGTAACAGTGAACTGACATGAGACTTGAAAATTAAGTATATAGATACTCTTCATGCGCAGGCAACAATACACGCCGTTATATCACTCCTAGTACGCCTACGTGATCCGCCAGCGAGCATAAGCAATATTATAGTAGGGGGTGTCATACACACAAGCGCATCGTAAAGGCATACTCCAAACGACTCAATTTTCGAGAGGAGCAAATTTTCGCGAATTTCGCGAATCGCCTACAATTCGCGTAAAAGAGGTCCCGCAAAAAATTCCAGTAAAATTTAGACATATTAAAATATATATTGAGATCCCACCACGTCGCGAAAATTAGAACCCGCGAATTATTCCAGAACTTCAGCTTTCACCAAAATCGCGAAATACTCAGCCCGCAAAAAAATAAGTTGTTTACAGTATTCCATCGCAGATATACGAGAAATACGGCGGTGTGTGGCCGTTGTCACCGCTTACAACTGCGAGGGACATGATGAAACCCGAGCCCCCAGCTACTGCCGGTGTTCGATTAACGCGAAAAGAGATGTAGTTCAACGCCAGATGTAGACGGGTTTCCGAATGTTAAGGTACCAAACGTCTACTCCGGTGTCCGGAACGAGATATAGAAACAAAAAATTGAGGAAAGATAAAGACACTGCCGTGACACTGCGGTCGCATTAGGAGTGGGCGGAGCGGGCAGCGCTTCACTAAGCGACTTAGCGCGCACGCTGCCTGCCTTAGTGGAGCGGTGCTCCTCTTTGGGTGTCGCACGGTCCCAATGCATTGCTTTCCTCATTTGTGTACTTTCTTTTGCAGGGATGCCTATTCTAAAGAGGCCAATTTTTTGTACAATCGGCACGGCATTCAACGTAGGTCCCCAGGATGGCGTCTGCGACATCATTTTTTATGAAAACTTCTACGCAGACGATGGGGGTTCCTTCCTTAACATCAGCCATGAAAAATTCACCTCGTTTATGAACTACGTTTTGTACAACCCCGGTTCAACGCAATACGGGATAGCGATAGAACACAGGTAGGCTTAAGAAGCGTTTTGGGGTCTCGGAACATATCTGGATCAATGCGGTGTCAACTAGATATTATAGATCTCGAAAACAAGCAGGGAGAATTGTAGGCTTCGCAGAGAAAGTTTAAACTTTCCCCAAATTCGCTTTTAGGTGGTGCATTTATTGGGCGAATTTCCAGGGCGCATTCCACATCCAAGGCAAAAGGAGAGCAACAAACGTTTTTATGATCAACCCTGATAATCATGATCATGATTATGATTATCAAGGTTAGCGACTGAGTTAGCAATGATCCTAACTTCTGCGACCCGCAACCCATTGGTGCAGTGCTAAGAGATAACAAAGTATGCCGTCTGCTCGCCACACCTATGGGGACATGGCGCCACAAGAATGGGCATCCCTAACTCGGTCGTCGGCGTACACGTCAGCCGTTAACCCGGATAAGGTTTGCTCTTCTTATATAATGCAGAAAGGATGCTATGCCCTGAACTTTTGCCAGGTAAAATGCGCTACCTAAATCGAGATGGGATGAAAGTTCGAACATTCTATGTGCTGATGGCTATTTTTTTAGCCACCATATTTGTTGTTAACTCTCTACTACAGGGTTTCGAAAACGCGGCCCGCTAAACGCATGTGGCCCAGACACTCTGGGATGCTGCCCACAAGCATCCAGTGGCTGCGAGCCCTCGTTCCCATGCCTCGAGCGCCACACGCGCCAAAAATAGTAGTTTTATATAATTGAGTAATTTCCGCTAAAAAGTCTCTGTTCTGCATGGTTGTTTTTTATTTTGTTTTTTTAGGGGCATGGGGGGGGGGGGGGGGCAGACAATTGCTTTTTCTTAATATTTCCGATTCTGCCATTTCTCATGTAAATCAACCGAAATGACAATACCAGTAGGGTGTACAAGTGAGAGCTCTTTTCTCATGGAGGCACCTCGGCTGCACGGCGCACAAACTCATGGTCAGCAGGAGCAACGAGGCGAAAGGTGAAGCTACAAACTCTGGCATCTAACTCACAGGAAAAACCTTAAATTGAAAGTATTTTCTCTTAATGCTGCTAGAAAAATCACCAGCAAAACAAAAATATCCGTATCAAGATATACTATTGCTATGCCTTTTGAGCCTAGTGAATAGTGCGGCAGGGCAATGATGGTGTGCTGGCTTTCGTTCTATTGAAAACTGTCAGCACTGTGGCGTGATGGTGTTTTAAATATTTTTATAACATCAGCTATAGGCCCGATGTAGTACTGTATGCAAATAGAAGCTGAAAAGCGAAAAACGATGAGCTTACAACAAGCAGAATGAATAAAGTTTCGTGTCCAAAAAATATCTGGGGTTTCGCTGGAGAAGTCGGCTGCTTTCCGACGTAAAACACGTGTTATTGTTTCTTTGTTTTTTGTCTCAAAATAGCAACACATTGCTACCCCCTCCCCCATGTCCTCCCTTCCCCGTTGGCGCTCGGTTTTTTCGGGGTGGTCTATTTGGTCGATTTGCTTCCCACAGTGAGATGAGTTTGAGACCACTGCACTACGCTGTAGGGAAAAGATGGTCTCAAAGGACAAACGGCAGCATTTCGACCCTGAACTCACATTCGCTCCACGAAAAGGCCATATGTCTGGACCTAGGTACAGTACCCAAAAGGTGAAAAATAACTGTACTCGACCGGAACAAACTGAAGCAATCTACAGGGATGGTGGTAACCCGAAGGTTTCTTTCTGAAAGAGATGAACTTTTGGATCGGTGACGCCGGTCAGAATCCAGTCACGAGCCTGGGCGCAAGGCATGCGCTCATAGGCTCGTCAGTCTCACGCACAGAGCGCGTGGCGGGTGTCCGAGTAAAAAACATCTTTTTTCCCTGAAAATTCAAGCGATCCGGCGGCTTTCGCTAGCGCCTTGACCGCCTGGGCAACACGAGGTCGGCCAGCTCCGCTTTAGACCTATTAGAAGAAATGGCGGCTCTGCCCTCCACTACAGGCTGACTAGGTAAGACAGGTCCCGTTGCTGGGTCCGCTTTTGATCGGCCACTGGAGCTGCCGGCACTGTCCTCCGCTGTTGTCTGCCTCACCAGCTTGTCATCCTCCGTTGGGCCGTCGCTATGCTACACGTGGCTGGCCTCTAGCTGCGTTCGCAACGCCGCCTCAGGGCCTCACTGTCGCAGCTGGTCTACGTGCCGCCATTTTTGTCCATCTGGCGTGTTCAGCGTGACCATTCGCCCTCCTTGCGTGCATGTTACAAATGCCGGTAGCCACCTTGGACATCGCTGATACTGGCGTGACCAGACGCGCGATCCCGGAGCAAGTAGTGGACATTTAGTGGTTGAGGACGATGGGAGGGCCACGGCGTGCTCTGGTTCTTGGCCGCTCGGGAAGTAGATGGTTAGTCTCGTCCTCGGTTGGTAGCACAGCAAAAACTTAGAAGCGGTTTGCCGTCTTCGACAGGAGTGCACCGGTAAATAAATAAAAACTGGGCAACGCTGTTTTGAAGAGTGTCTTGTTTTCTTTTTTTTCAGGCCCTCTTTAGGAGTGCAAGCAGCCCGCTCGGCTAACCCTTTGGACTGCGGGTGATATTGTGAGGTTGTCAAATGACACACGTGGTTTTCTTTCAAAAATTGTGTCATCGCTGCACTTCAAAACTGCGGGCCATTGTCTGATATTAGTGTTTGAGGCAGGCTGTAATGAGCGAAGATTCCCCTAAGGACATCAGTGGTTGTGTCCGCTGTTGCCGTCTTCATTCGGACAGCCCCAATCTCTTTGGTGTCCGAATCAACCAGGAAGAAAACCACGCGACGGTCCACAGGACCGGCAAAATTCACGTGCAGGCAGCACCAGCGTTTCTCAGTTTCTGGCCACTTTGATGGAGCCTGAGCCGCGGGCATCGGCCAACACTGCAGGCCGTGCGGGCAGTTTTTTTACAAGTCTTTCAATTTCGTGGTCTAAGCTCGGGTACCAAAACACTGTCCGGACGAGAGACTTCATTGCCGACATGCTGGGATAGGTATCGTACAGCTCCTTCAGCACGCATGCACTCGGAATTCCGGGGAGAGCCACGCGATGACCCCAGTAGATCAGATCGTGGCTCACCGTGAGTTAATTCCTTCGGACAAAGTACGGCTGAAACGACTGCTGCTTAATGCGCAAATGCGGTGGCCACCCGCCTTTAACCAACCTCTTTACTTGCCGGAGGATCTTGTCCTGGGTTGTCAGGGCCCCAAACTGCTGTGCAGTCGAGTTCGTTCATCTGAGTGCTGACTGTACAACACGTACTTCATAAGCTCGCTACTTTTGTTATTCCCTTGTCTCGGCAAAGGCAAGCGACTAGGGCCGTCGGCATTACCATTCTGCTGCCCTTTCCGGTACTGGATGTCGGTACTGGTACGCTGAAGGAAGCAGCGCCCACCGTTGAATTCCGGCCGCCGCCATTTGGGGAATCGGCCGCTCCGGATAAAGCAATTCCGTTAGTGGCTTGTGCTCTGTCGCCAGCGTGAAGCGGTTTTCAAAGAGATAATCCTGAAACTTTGAAACTCCAAAGACCAAGACCAGCGCCACCTTTTTCAGTTGCGAATAATAGTGTTCCGCTAATGTCAGTTTCCATGAATGGAACGCTATCGGGAAATCCCCTCCTTTGACGCGATGTGACAGCACCGCGCCATGTCCGTCCCGTGAGGCCTCACATTCCAGCCGCAGCTGCTACCGGGGGTCTTAATGAACCAGAAAATCTCCGTCAGCCATAGAGCGCTTCGCCTCTCGGAAGGCTTTTTTTGGTCTTGACCACAACACCATGGTGTACCTTTGGCCAACAGTTGATATAGCGGAGCCAAGGTCATTGCCAGGTTGGGTAAAAATTTGGATTAATACGTGACTTACCCCAGGAAGGATTGCATCTGGCTCACCGATGTCGGTCTCAGCGCTGCTGTCACTGCCACGAGGTTGTCTCGCTGAGGGTGCAGACCCATGGCGTCAATCTTGTGTCTTAAAAACGACACTTGTTTATATCGAAACTTGCATTTGGCTTGGCTCAACTTAAGGCCGTTGTCCCGTAGCCGCTGAAACATCGGCCGGAGTGTCGATGCATCGTTCTCTTTTTCTGCGACAATGATGTCGTACAGATATTTTTTAAAACGTGGAAGGCCGTGCAGACGCGATTCTTTGCGCCTTTGAAACAGGGCTGGGGCGGACGCGATGCCGATAGCCAAGCGGTTACCGCGGTACTACCCTTGGTGCGTGTTTAACATAGCCATCCTCCGAGCCTCTTTGTCGAGGGGAAGCTGATTGTACGTATTGCGTAACTCGAGCGTGCTGAATACATCTCCTCCATACAGTGATGCGAAAATCTCAATTTTTGGCAGTTGATACTACTGCAGGTGTGTACCATCCCATCCTCGTCGCCACTGATGCAAAGTACAAGGATAATGAAAACCCTAAGGTTTTATTCGGGAAGAGCGACACTTTTCTAAAGTAGTAAGCTGGGAGAGTTGGTAAACGTTGAACATGGTTAAAAATCGCGCACAAAGAGACAAGGACAAACGAGGAAGGAACACAGAGCACAGACAGACGCGTACTCAACTCTGGTATATTAATTGAAGAAAGGAAAGATGAAGCACGATTCATGCCAGGGGATAAACGGCACCAGACGGTAAACAGTTCAGTCACAGTCAAATATTTGCAAAAAGGCAATTACTTTTTCGCTTAAAGCTACCGACGGCTGACTAACGCAGCGATCGATCAGGCGCAAGATGGTGAACGCCTCAAGCACCTCGCGCGTTTGTTTTGCACTAAAGCGGCCAATGATTGATGTTTTTCCAAAGATATTTTGCAGGTACAGGCCTTACAATGCACCGAAAGGTGACCTCCTACAGCCGATGTTAAAGAACGTTTGTGCTCTCGTAGCAGGTCATTCAAACACCGTCCAGTATGTCCGACATAGCATCTTCCACAGGAAAGAGAAACTCTATATACAACGCCCGATGAACAGGGAACAAATTTTGTTTTCTGTTCAAACTAATTTTAAACAATCAAAAAAATTTGAAACACGTGCCACAAAAACATGTGTGGCCTTTTGTTTCCCGTTCATCGGGCGTTGTATATAGCATTCGTCTTTCCTGTGGAAGATGCTATGTCGGACAGACTGCACGGTGTCTGAATGCCCAGCAACAAGAGCACAAACTTTCTTTGACATCCACTGTAGGAGGTAACCTTTCGGTGCATTGTAAGGCCTGTACCTTCACACCATCTTTGAAAAAAAAAACATCAGTCATTGGCCGCTTTATAGGAAAGCAAACGCGCTAGGTGCTAGAGGCGTTCACCATATTGAGCCTGGCCGATCACTGCGTTAGTCAGCCGTCGGTAGTTTTAAGCGAAAAAGAAGTTGCCTTCTTGCGAACATTTGACTGACTATGACTGAACTTTTTACCCCCTAGTTGCCCCCTGTCATGAATCGTGCTTTTCCTATCCTTTCTTCACTTGATATACCAGAGTTGTGAGTACGCGTATGTCTGTTTTCTGTGCTACTTCCTCGTTTGTCCTTTTGTCTTTGTGCGCAATTCTTAACCACGTTAAGCGACACTTTTGTATCGCCGACGTCGGTCAGATTCCAGTCATGAGCTTGGGTGGAAGGCTTCCGTTCCGGGGCTCTTCACGAGTGCGAGGCATGCGCTCGTGGGCTTGTTGTGTACTCGTGACCAAGTACACAACACAAACCGAGAGGCGTGCGCGAGTAAAAACAGAATTTAGTCCTGAGCGATAGTGCATCTGTATATTTTAGCCCCCAATGGCAGACGGAATGCTTGACAGGAAGACAGCTAATATTCAGCTCGTAATGGGGCTCGGCGCGACTTCGGAGCCAGTACCCTGATTGTGTTGACCAAAATTGAAAAACAAAATGCGAATTTGTTTAACATGCCATGATAGTTCAGATATTAAATGATACACCGACCTTCACGTGTTGTGCGAATGACGGTTAACGAAAGTGTTAACTGGCACTCACCCAAACATCTCGTCAGCAATGATGTTATTAAATTCTTTAAATCCCATGGGCGAAATCTGCCCTTGCATACACATTATTGTTTATCTTAAAGTAATAGCTCTGAATACTAACACGTTTTTAAAGCTAAACTGTATAAAGGTTGTAGAAAAACCCGTTTTGAGCTCTGGAGTCTTGCAGCCATAGTAAATGGCCACCCCAATCGCTAAAACTAAGTTACTGAGAACAACCCAGACTCGTCCCTACATCTCCCCGTGACCAATATTTATGGGTAGACCAATGCCGAACTAAAAACCCATGACGACACATTTGATGCAGAGCACGTTCCTCTCAGAAAGTACACTGTGGAGCAGTATTCAGACGCCTTCGTGTCGTGGTCCCTATTACACACAACATTCCAGATCAACAACGATGTACTAACTCAATGCGCCCGTGATGTCAGTCATTCCAACACCGCGCCCGTGGCAGCAACGAAATAGAAGTAAACTAAAAAAAAGAACATCCGAGAAAGTTTGAAACGCTAAGAAAGGAAACAAACAAACAAAACAAAAATTCAAAAAGCAACTCTTTTGCTCGGAAACAAGTAGCTCTGATTGGTTGTCTCTTAGTGTCACGCTCCACGCAAGTCACTCGACCTGCGATCCGACGAGGGGGAACGGGCTGACTCGTTTTCCTTCTGGTCAGTCCGAACTACTTTCGCTCACCATTTCAAAAATTTGGAATTTGAGAATTTTAGACGGTGCCTAACCCTCTTTAAAGAAGCCATTGCATGCCACGTTCGAAAAATATTTTGCAGAGTTATATTCTTACTTCCCTTTGGCTGACCGTTGAGCCTAATCAAAATGCGAGAGAAGAAAGCTGACCTCTGAAGTCTATTTGCATCAAGAAGCTTCCTTGCTTTAAGTTACAATAAATGGCGTTACCTCAACAGGAAGTTAATCAGAGCAAGGTCATCGGGGCTTTTATCTACTGTAGAAGATTTTCCGACATAGTTAATAATTAAACCAAAGCTAGAGTTGTAGGGACTTGAATACACTTCAAAATGTGTGGACCGCGTACCGGTAGGAACTGAGGTAGAGGATCAGGGTGCGAGGGGACGCTGCAGAGCCGAGCTCTGACCGGAATGATTAGTGGGTAGGCACAGCTTGGTGAATCTGTCTCTACTCTCTCATCCAACTCGTTTAAACGCCGAAAGCCGGCGTCTGGCTTTCTGCGTTCGTGCTTGAACGCGTCTACTCACTGATCATTCCAGTCAGAGATCGGCTCTCTGGCATCCCCGCGCGTCCTCGTCTCCTTTTTTTAAATTTCTATCCGCATAGTCAATCGAGTATTGCTGCCTCGTTCCAAACATCCAGAAAATGAGTCACCATAGATTGGAAACGCTCCTTGACTAGTTACATATTCTGCTAATTTTGAGGTAATCTGGTAATATCCCTAATCTGTTATATTCAGAACGAACCAACAATCAAAGCGGATACATAGACATATGGTATATGATTCTATACATCATTGTGAACTCTGCCGATTTTTTTCATTTATTGGCAAAAATTAATTTTTCTTTTTGGGAGGTCTAAGTAGTGGAAAAAGCCAAGTTATCCTGCAACATATTTGAGAACTTGAATTTTTTTGTAAGAGCAAGCCACACTCGCGTCTGCGCTTTCATCCAAGTATACCACCCCGTTTTGTTAAAACAAATTTCTTGAGTTTTTGATTCATTGATTAATTGATTAACTGATTGATTGATTGGTTCAATGAGTGAGTGAGTGATTGATCAAATGAATATGTGAGTAAGTGAGCGACCAAATGACTGATTTATTTCAGGATTGATTTACCTTGAACTAAGCTTCGGAAGCTAAATATAAATAAAAACAAATTAAAGCCGTTTACAACTCCCTTTTATGCCGAATTAGAGCGCAGCTTTTGAGGAGGAGGAGGGAAGGGTACTGAGGGAAGGATATACCCCTCCTCCCTCCTCCTCAACTCCTCATCCAGCCTGCTACTCCTCCTCCCCTGCTCCCCCTCCACCCCCTCTTTCCCGGGGTCACGTGACCTCGGGGGGGGGGGGGGGGTCACGTGACCTCGGGGGAATTTACCCACCATGCACCGCGCAATCACGCCGACGCCGACGCCGCTCAAGCCGGAAACGGGCGCCTAAGAGCTGCGCTCTAATAACAAACAAGAACTCACACCAGCCTTATTTTTCGCAGCAAAGAACTCGAAGCGTACAACCACTTGAATACAACAGCTGGAATAGACGCATTTAAAAAAATCTGGACAAAGAACATTCGCCACTATGGGCTTCTTAATTTACCAGTGCACGACTCCCTGGTGACCAGCAAAGCAGTGGTCGACAACTACAATTTGCTGCTGAAGGTATGTGACATATCCTTTCACCTCGGCGGCATTCTACATGTTTGGTGCCTAGAACGCGTTTTCAACTGGCGTGTTTAGCATTCAATCCTGACCATACACCGATTGTGGTCTCGAAGTGGCGACAAATAACGTCAGACAAGTCGGCGTTCCATGCTGCCGTATGTCGCCTTCCTGGCGGTTGGTGTTAGAAGTCCCAGCAAAAGATAGCAGCGACGCGAGAGTCGCTGCCGTTGCGGAGCCGCAATCCCTGGATGCCGAAGCTTCCGTCGATTGTCATGCTAGAGAACGAGCTGCAGAATAACAAGTGTCAGTTATGTCAACCACTGCGGTTGTTCAACAACCAGGATTGCAGCCGGCAACAGCATGACACTTGATGACGTCATCAGCCGTAAGTCTACCCAGGTAGCACCGAGTTATGGGCCAAAACTTGGCTTTTGTCTGGCAGTTTAGGGCATTGAAAAGGCCGAAGAAGCCAAAGTAGAGCCAAACCTGACCTCCCTTGGCAACAGTCTGGGTATTTTGGCCCTAATTCGCCAAACAAGTGCCAAACTTAGGCTTCACTGCCTGGTAGTTCGGCTTTAATCTGGCATATTTGGGCCTAAATCGCCTAACAAATGCCAGAGTTAGGCTTACTGCCCAGTAGTTCGGCAGATATTTGGCATTTTTGGGCCAAAATCGCCAAACAAATGCCAAAGTTAGGCTTCACTTTTTGATAGTTCGGCTGTCATCCGGCACCTTCGGGCCAAAATCGCCACAGATGTGCCAGAGTTAGGCTTACTACTATGTGGTTCGGTTGACATCTGGCGTCTTTGGGCCCAAGTCGCCAAACAAGTGCCAAAGTTAGGCTTCGCTTCCGATAGTTCGGCTGTCCTCTGCAGCTACGGCCAAAGTCGCCAAACGTGCCAAAGTTAGGCTTCGCTTCCGATAGTTCGGCTGTCCTCTGGCAGCTACGGGCCAAAGTCGCCAAACAAGTGCCAAAGTTAGGCTTCGCTTCACGATAGTTCGGCTGTGATCTGGCAGCTACGGGCCAAAGTTGCCAAACAAGTGCCAGAACTAGGCTTACTGCCTTGGAGTTCGGCTGATGAGGTATTTGATGTACGCGGGTGGTCTTCATCTTAATTAAACAGAAATCAAGTTTCATTCGGCTGGCCACTTTATCTTATTTTGGGTGTCTCTTGATTTCTCCAGTCCAAAGGTTGGCTGAACGTTTTGACGCGGCTGGACCAGGCTTTGCAAACGCAAATTGTGCCGGATGTTGTACTCGCGCGTAGGTACACACGCCAATATCGGGACGTGCCGTGAGACTGGTTCGACATTATGGCGCGTTCACACCGACGATCCGATCTAGTCGCGCGATAACTTTCATCGCAAAAGCGACCAGCGCGGGCAAAAAGCGACGCGATTTGAGCAGTCGCTTGCTGACCCGACTTTTTGCGATGCGATCTATTAGCGGAGAGGCTGAGCCAATCAACGGCGTTCGGAGCGAGAGTTTTTGAGAAGCGACTCGCCAACGAAGGTGTTGGACTCGCTCATCGCGCACGCCAGAATGATCATCTAATTATTTTTTTTTTTGCGATGCGATTTAGTCGCATTGCGCGACTGCTTACATCCTCGGTGTGAATGCGCCTTTACAGAAAGTGCTGCCATCGAGCTAGCGCTGCACGAGACCGATGTGCGTACGTCTCCTCAACAGATATCATTATTAGGCGGCGCATTGCAAAAGCGAGCGTGGCTCTGTGCGTGTCTTGCATTGTGAGTGGGCACCGTCAAATCCTAGCGATAACAAAGAGCGGAAACGACCGGGGCTCCGTGGCGCCGCTCCCGCATCACACTTGGGGAATTAAAATGAAATCCCGGAACTTGTTCTATTTTAGCGTGTTGGTGCTTTTTGAACATTTAGAAAGTGGAGACACATAAGGGACGATACAGACAGGGCAATCTTTCAACTTCAACAACATTTATTTTCGGCTTCAAGCTCAATGCCCGCCCGCTCCGTGGGAGTTCGGGAAAGGGAAATCTTGGGGGAAGGAGAGGAAGCGGAGGAAGTGTACGCGATCCCCCTGTCCTACGGGGCCAGGTACAGTACATCGGGCAAACGGGGCGATGCCTCAACGACCGGCTCCGAGAACATCAAATGGACGCCGAAAGAGCTGCTTCGGATTCTCAGCACCCGATCGTCATTCACGGGAGGAAATGTCCCGGCTGCGCTCCTAATTTCGCCGGCACGACAGCCATGGGAGGTCACTGTGAGCGAGTCGGGAGAGAAATAATTGAAGCCTATCGGGTGGCGACAAGCCCGCAAAACATAAGCACCCCTTCCATTTCGCTCTCAAGAAAGAAGATTATCTTTCTGAGGCCCACAATGGAAGCCGAACGCTGACAGACTATGGCAAGGCGACAAGGTCACCGGCAGAAGCGGCCTTTCCTTTCATTCCGTTCCATTTCTTTCCAAAGAAGGGCTGGGACTCCCCGTCCCTTATTTTCCTACTGTAGAACAGGTCGGGATACACTCTCTCCCCTGTAGCTTTGGCTGTACAGCAGGTTTTTTTTTTATAAGTTGTCTTTGTTTTTTTTTTTTTGTTTTTTTACTCTAAAGCGTCGAAAATGCCGAGGGAGCTTAGCTGCGTTGTTGTTGCCCCTTCGACCTCGCCTTTTGCAAATCCTCCCCACCTGCTTTTGTGTCTTCGTGCGGCTGTCAGCGAGCGAGACAGCCGCTTTAAGCAAATCAAAAAGGTGGAGCGAAAAGCGTGACCTCTCTGCGTAGGAAGCGTAGGACTAAAACGTTTGGACAAATATTTTTTTCACGTGACTCTCTCTGTCACGCTGATGGGATCTCTGGGCTGTTGTTTTCGCCGTTTGCCTAGTTATAGAAATGGGCGGGCCACGTAGGTCCGGTTTTCGAAATGCGCTCTTCAGTGTTCTGTTGCTTTCGTGCGTTGCAGACGCGGCCGTGTTTTGTCGTCGTAAACGGCCGGAATACGTCCATGCCAATTTTTTGGTAACAGCCATTTTTTTCACCGGAGTTCGTGGAATTTTTGTGATGTGTTTGTTGGACACGCTTCGACAAAAACTGCTCTTCGCCGACGACGAGACGTCAGTTGAATGTGCGCAGCCTTCTTTCTCGAGTGTGTTTGTGTGGTGCCTGAGTTGGATTATGCATCTATCAAGGATTACATGATATCGCTCTTTTATTAGTAAGTACACTGCAAGCATGCTTCTGATAGTAGCCCTGCTTTCCTCTCAATCTCCGCGGTTTTTGTGTGATGAATTTTGCTTGGCATGAGGACAGTGTTAATTTTATTTTATAATTTGCTTTTCGTTTTACAGAGAAGTGTGACCTTTGAAAATATGTCGAGAATACACTGTGTGTAATGATAGTGGTTTAATAAACTTCTGGGAGCGATCGAAAAAAATTTGTTTGTCCGTATATGTGATTTGATACGCAACAAATGATATGCAACGTACACATATTTGCACGACGTTCGGCCAATACGGAGCAGACGCATCGTAGAGTATTCGCACAATATTGCGCGAACGCTAGGCCGGGGCAAAACGGCTGAACGGCAGTACCTGCCGGATATCAAACGGTGGTGCCAAACTGGATCTTTGAGCGATATTGGAACCGGCTTTCGGCCGGTACTGGCACGATACTGCAAAGTATTGCCGTGCTGCTTGGGAACGGAGGTGATGACATCTGACCATCGTGTTTCCAACGCTTATTTAATTTAATTCTCGTCTTGGGCGCGTGAAAGAGCACTTCTGTGACACACCAGGGATATTCCAAACTTGGGCAGGCCTCTCGGCTTTCTTTGGCACTTATTTGGCACTTCAGTGGGTAGCCAAAGAAGAGCCAAACTTCGGCATGCCCCGAATCGCCAAATTAAGATTTACTGCGGCAGTTATGGCTCAAGTCTGGCACTTACTTTGGCAGAACTGTAGCGCACCAGAGAAAAGCCAAACTTGGCATGTCCGAAATACCCAGATTAGGCGTTGCTTTGGCAGTTATGGCTCAAGTCTGGCACTTACTTTGGCACAACTGTGGCGGACCAGAGAAAAGCAAAACTCGGCGTAGCCAAAATACCCGAATTAGGCGTTGCTTTGGCAGTTAGGGTTAAAGTCTGGCACTTACTTTGGCAGAACTGTGGCGGACCAGAGAAAAGCCAAACTTGGCATGTCCGAAATACCGAAATTCGGCGTTGCTTTGGCAGTTATGGCTCAAGTATGGCACCAACTTTGGCGCTCCTCTGGCGGACCAGAGAAACGCCAAACCTTGGCATGCCCCGAATTCCCAGATTAGGATTTACTATGGCAGTTATGGCTGAAGTATGGCACCAACTTTGGCGCTCCTCTGGCAGACCAGAGCAACGCCAAACTTTGGCATGTCTGAAATACCCAAATTCGGCGTTGCTCTGGCAGTTATGGCTCAAGTATGGCACCAACTTTGGCACTCCTCTGGCGTACCAGAGAAGAGCCAAACTTTGGCATGCCCTAGGATCGCCCAACTAAGGCTATAGTTAGGCACCGTACTTTGGCACTGATGATTGCCATGGTGCAAAAACCTAACTGCGCCAAAGTTGGGCCCTTATGTTTGCCAGACCTTTGCCCAAGTTGGGCATTCCTCTGGCGTGCTACCTGGGTAGGAACCACTTATTTGAAGGCTGGCAGCACACTAATCGGAGTCACTTTACAGGCAGAGACGCGTCTCCGAGTTCATGCAGGATCTCACAAAGAATCGTTGTACTCAAATAAAGGAGTGTACACGGGCAATCTTTTGAGGGGAGTGAAACAATGCCCCATATTTAAACTCTACCGGGGATTCGCAAAATCTCCCTAAATCAGGGATTCACAAAATTATTGTGAGGCTCCCATTTAGGGGTTCGTTTTAACGTCCCGGTCGAGTTTCCGGAGGACTCATATGACACCTTTTAATAAAGGCCCCTACCCACAGTTGCGTTTGAGATCATTTTAGTGTGTTTGACTGCGTTGCGCCTGAGAAAAACTAGGACATCCCTGCTTATTATGTCGCGTGCCAATCTATTTCTTGGGCTAGTATTCCATGCATTATACGAAGCACTAACGTGCTGGTGACTCGCTTTCGTTTCTCGACGCAACGCAGTCAGACGCGCTCAAACGCTTTCTATGCAAATGTGCCTGGCGGCCTTTAACGTCTTGTTCGATTCCACATGTTCCAACTAGGGCATTAACTGATCCCCCTAACTGACCGATCTCACTAAGCATTCCACTCATGCGTGACGCACTTATCTGCCCTAGAGGGCTAGGTGGCGCATTGAGCAAACTGGTCTGAAGCCACTTGAAGTAAGCGGCTTGTCTGTGGAGTGGCCGGTTTGTAGGTTTTTTAACTCTTCCGAGTGTTGGCTTGAGCTGCGTCCAGACCGCTGGAAGCTTTCTTGTCATTTCAGCCACGCATTGCGACCTGCAAAGTCTCCTGGGAAGCCATTGGAGGGGAACATTTTGAAATTCTTGGGGAGAACATATATGACACACAAATAGATCAAGCGCACGCACAGAAAAAAGAGGCCCTTATCTGTAGCACACCTCGGGACATGGCAGTGACCTTGATAAAATGTTCGACGAGAGCACACATAAAACAAGGACACTGCAGGGCATCGCAGTGACCATGAAAGAAAAGTGCCGAACTATCCTAAACAGTAGCTCCAAAACCACACGTACACTTCAAAAAATAAAAAAACGCCATTTCTCTTTAACCACAAATGCTGACGCCATTTCTGTCAAAACAGGAATGCTGTCAAAAGGCCCATCGGGAACCTTTGGTTCCGTCCAAAAAAAGTGTGGTATGTGAAATTCCGTTAACATCCGGGTTCAAGTACGTGGGACAGACCTCGAGATGCCTCAACGATAGGTTATTAGAGCACAAGAGAAATGCAAACACGAAAACGCCCAACTCGGAAATTGCAAAGCACATCGAGGAATGCGTAAATTGTACTGCGCACTGGTCAGAAACGGAAGTTCTACATAAAGAGCGAGATGATATCAAGAGGGTCGTTAAAGAAACGATAAGAATAAAATCAATGAGAAACTGCATAAGCCAAGCATCAATGCAACTTGGAAGCAACTCCAAAAAGTTTCTGAGACAATAAACGAACACATCGATCTGCGAGAAAAGGGAAGGGAAAGGAAAAAAGAAAAAAAGGAGGATTAGGAGGACAATATGCAGTTAGGATCCGTCGCCGCGGTCTAGAGGTCACCAAAATGTGTTTCCCCGAAATAATTCTTCTCTCGTTTTTTTTTTCATTTTTTTGAAGGGTACGTGTGGTCTCGGTGCTACTGTTTAGGATAGTTCGGCACTTCTCTTTCAAGATCAGTGCGATGCCCTGCAGTGTCCTCATTTTATGTGTGCTGTGGTCGACAATTTTATCAAGGTCACTGCCATGTCCCGAGGTGTCCTACAGATAAGGACCTCTTTTGTCTGTGCGTGCGCTTGATCTCTTTGTGTGTCATGTATGTTGTCTCCATTTTGAACTGTTTTCAACAAAAGAGTTTCACCATAGAGTGTGGTTGGGAAGGGCTTCGCGGGTATATATAGGATGGTCGCGAAATAAACCAGTTAGCTGAGTTTGAGACGTCCCTTTCTGTGTCTGTTCGTTCTACTAAAAAGTTTCTAATTTCTTCCACCACAGTCTCAGGCGTTATATGACATGATTACTTTTTTGAGGTGCTGCGCATCATGTCAGAGGTTCGTCAAGAGGACCGCAATGCGTCCATTCTGCAGCTCTGTCTCGCCCTTTCCGACGCCTATTCCTCTCCCGAGGAGCAGTTGGTTGTCGCCTTCCACAGGAACTTGCCCGCAGGCGACTGCATCGGTCACTACTGGCACAAGAACAAGAACGCAGCGGCAGGTTCACGTAATTTGCAATGGCTCGGACGGCGGTTGGCGTGGTTTTGGATCCCTTCGTAGGTAGGACGGGCTTTCGCAGCGTAAACCTGTTCGTTGCAAGTTCCATCACGGCACCGTACTCTCACAAGAAGTTCATACTAAGGATGACGTCTTTTGAACAGTCCTTGAAGACAACGAATTTCACTGGACAGGTCCCTCCGTGGATGTCCACATGTGCAGTAATTCTTCCCACTGGTGTGATGAGATGTCCGCCGGCGGTTTGTAATTTCGGGCCATCTAACGGCGTCAAATCATTCTGGAGGCGGCGAGAAAGATTTCCTTTTAAAACAGAATAGCCTGCTCTAGTGTCGACGAGTGCCTTCGCGTCGTGGGCGTCGACGGTAACGTCGGGGATATTCGACACCGTTGCAGAAGCGTTGTTCCGATGAGTCTCGTCGCTACTGTGGGAACTGTCCAGATTATGTGGAGGATATTGGCATCGTTCGTCCTCGGCAACCCAACCTCCCGGTACCGCCGCACTTAGGTTTCCCGGCGAGGCAGGGGGGACAGGCTTTACCGGCGGCACCTACGATGAGGCGATGTAACGCTTTGCGGTGAAGGCGAGCGAGCTCCTCGGGATGAAGTTGCCTCAGGAGACGGTGGTTGGCAAAAATAGTCATCGATGTCTCGTGGGCGCTCACTATACCGTGGGCGCGGGTCATTCCGGTGGAACCCCCGCAGACCAAGATTTCGGTATTGGCATCGCCGGTACACATTGATAGCTTCCCCGCAGTGGTAACACAGTGCGCGTCAGTCGGTCGTCCTCCAGACGTCCGTCTTCCTCGGCGCAGGTGTCTCTGGGTGGACGTACGGCCGTTGCCTCAGTACTGGAGGCTCACGTCACGGTTGCGGCGCAACGGGCGTTGGTCGTCGGGCCATTAGCGGCGTAGCTCAGCTCCGGTTTTTCGGCAGCTGGAACGGGCGATGGAAGCCTCCCGCTGGAAAATCTGCTGTACTTCCTCTCGAACCACATCGGCCATCGAGTGCGAAGCCAGGCGGTTGCGAGCCAACTGTAGATTCTTGAGATTGTCTCGGACGACATCGCGGATGAATTGTCACAGGTATTCTGTGCCGACACCATCGACATCGGAGCGAAGTGTTGAAAGAGCCGAAACAGTTGAGTCACCGGTGAGTCGTTAGTAATGGACAGCTCTGGTCGACAGCGCTCGCTCGATGTTGGTCACCTCGGCAACGAAGCCGTCAACCGTCGTCGGGGGCTGCGGTCAAGGCTACCGAAGATTTCGCTATTGACGCCCCTCATGAGGAAGCGAAACCTCTTCTCGGTGGCTTGCGGGCCGGCCTTTATACATAGTCGGAGCACGTCTTCAACGAAGCAGGTCACGCTTTCGTGAGTGCTTGGATCCGCGTCTGGAACAGGCCCTTTGACTTCAGTCGCAGAAGTTGACTCGAGAAGGTCCGCTTCAACTTGGTTGAAAAAATGTCCCACGAAGTGAGCGAAGCCTCGTGGTTCTCAAAGTTCCATTCGTTGTGGCGGGCCATGCGCTTGTAGTGTAGGATCCAGTCCACGACGCCTTTATGGAGTTTGCAATCGAAGGGCTTAGTCGATCGAGGAGCGAAGGGGTAATTAAACGACGGGGGAGAGAGCGGCGGAAGTCTGTGACGATTGGCTGCTCATCGTCGGCTACGTCGACTGGTGGGTCTTTTCGACAGTGGACCGAATTCCGGGAAAAAACCTCGGACACGGCGGCTTCTTCGGGCTTCAATTGTTTCCACGAACGGTCTTCTTGAGCCGGGGACTGGGCTTGTGCTGCGAGGCCTCGGTGGGGTACGCTTCATGGGATGCGGAACCCCGCACCTCCAGCAGAAATGTCACAAATGAAGGCGTGAAAGTACGAACAGTGATTTGAAAATAAAGGTTTAATCGGCGAACCTGTGCGAAACAAAATATACAACGAGCGTGGAGACAGCAGAAAATTGGTCGGCGCTTCTGCGGCGTAACAGCAAATGAGAGCGAGACTGACTCGACCAGGTTCCTCGCTGCTTCTTATCAAGTGTGCGTCACCATCTAGAATACTGGGCCCAGAAAGTTTGAGCGTCGCGCGCTCAGGGAGAGAACGAAGAGGCAATTGCAAGAACAAAAAAGCAGGACGAAATGATGAAACTACGTCCGGAGCACGAATAAACGCGAATCTTCTAGAAGCCTGTGGCCTAGCGTTGCTTTCTCGGCCCTGCGAGCGGCAATATGGGTCAAGCTCAAGTTTACCCGACAGTTAGTGCTGTCTCGTGCTTTGCTCGCTCAGTCCCTCGGAGGGGTTGTGGCGCGTGCACAAAGACGTCAGTTTCCAAGATGCGCGGCGGCGGTGGCGGTGGCGGTGGCGCAAGCAAACTGTCTGGAATGTTGTCGGTCTACTAGGGCTGTTGGTTTACCCCATTATATCTATCAGAGGTTCACTTGACTGCCCTCAATATGGTCTCTGATTAACGCACTTTTCAACTCACTGGAGTTAACATGTTCACATATTAAGGGCGGTACACAGCGCACTTTTTGACTCCCAGGGACTTTCATGATATTCCTGTTCAAAGGTGCTCATCAACACCCTGGAAGTTAGATGATTTCTATCAGTAGAGTAAGTTTGTGACTTCCTGTGCTACATAAATAAAGGTAGCGTAAAAGGCAAGATGGAGTAGAAGACAGATATGAACAAGCGCTGTCTCGCGACTGACGTTTAGTGAAGAAACAAATATCAAGCAGAACTAACAATTGAAAACGAGCGTGTTGGTTAATAAAAAAGCCCTGTTCTCGTCCTCGTCCTCACTGTTTTATACTTTCAAGTTTTCGTCAGCAGAACTGCAGTGAAATATATAAAATGAGCGAAAACAATAAAAGGAGACGAAAGAAAGCAAAGATCGCATTTGAGTTCAAAATTAAGAAAAAAAATGGGATTCAAAATTAAGAAGTTACAATATTATAAATTCATAAAAAAAGAAAAGAAGAAAAAAGTAGCGAAAAATTGAAAGCAAAACATACTTCAATAAAATTAAAGAAAGCAAGAGGAAGAAGAGGCCATTTGAGAATTACGGCAGAGTAACAAAGTTCTGAGACGACACACGAGCTTAATTCAATTTACCTGCACGTCCTGCAGCTGGGCAAGAAAGTGCAGGGCAGTGTATTTCCGGTATGTGCATTGAGATACGACCGGAAGTGCACCGACCTCCATTTTTCTGCACCGACGCAGGAAGCGCAGGTAAACCGAACGAAGCTATTGTAAGTTGTGCAGTTCCTTCGTCGATAAAGCACCGGACGATGCACTGATGCATGTATCCGCTTATGCTGCTATACCTTGCGCCTCATACATTTATTTTGTTCTTTGATGACTGAACTGCCTAAGGATTTTTGCTCAATGAAATAAAGTGATACACTTGGAATCTCCTAACTGTAGTGCGAGGTGCCTCGCCGGTGATAATTTCAAAGATAGTGCATGTTCTCTCGATCTCACATTCACACACCGGCCAGTCTCGCACACGTACACATTCCCACTCCTGAACAAAATCTCGTACACTACGCCTTTATGAATGTTTACACACTTAAAAAACTCCTACTTGGTAGCACCACCATGGCATCAAATATACGATACAATACATAACACAATAAAATCTTTATTTGCTTCCGAAAACACGAAAAGTACAAGCTAATCCTACATAAGCTCAATTTTGGCTTGTGCGTAGGGCGCGACAGATGCCTCTGCTTTTCAAAAAAAGAAAAGTGATAAAAAACGTATGCACTAGAGCACGCCATTGCTTACTGAACAATATTTACATTCCTTGTTCCACGCATTCATCAGCAGTAGTTTCATATGAACATATGATGGATTTGGCATCGATCACGTCACGTCGTTAACTATTAATGAATTTATCGAAGCGAACCAAAATTTAGGGGTTCTTTTTACTTTGTTCTATTACCCACTTTTTTTTGACAGCTTTTTTATTCTTTTTTGGGATTTTACCTTGAGCAAGTCAATCAGGTGCAATTCAATAAAAATCTTAGGTAACACAATAATTTCGGCGGCCCCCTCCGTATTTAGGTGTATACAAATGGTTCAATAAATTTTCTATTCGGTCTTTAAAGTCTTTTCTTGGCATTTTCCACCTATGTTTGTACTGTTGAAAAAAGTGTTTTTTCGGTAATAATGTCGTACCTTCATCTGGTCTCTAAAACGCAACATTCCTAGTTCTTTGTGCATGTAGTTTTGCAAATCAGTTTCTTCAACTAGGTAACCCATATTTCTGACCATCTTTTTAACCTAAGCCGACCTTTAGTTGAAGATTTTTGCACAGTGTCCGCAGGATCTGTTATCTCCATTGAATTGTGGATCTGCCTGCAGAATTGTAGATCATCCTTAGTATAGATCGAGGAACCAAATTTTGGATGTGATACATATGCGTATTACTATCCTTAATTTTTTAAGCAAACATGTTCTACGTGAATATCCTCCATTTAATGTGTTTATCTATGTGCATCCCTAGGTATTTGACATTTTCTGTGTATTTCAGGGAATACATGAGCAGTTGCTGCAGCTCCGCTTCAGCATTTTTATTGGAAAATGCAGCGAATTAGAATTTGTTTCCTCGGGTCTCTGAAGCATAATACTTGTGTTTTTAGGAATCGCTTTCATAATGATTTGATTTTTTCTGGTACCATTCCTATTAAGTTGGTAAATGTCTTCTTGTACTCGTCTTTTTACAGCTACTTCGGAACACGGTCTATCCCGAACTTTGCAGTCGCTGGAATTGGTTATTAAAGCTCTACCCTCTGCGTAGTGACACGACCTATTTAACACCACTCTTAAACAATTGGTCGGTGATTCCTCTTCTGGGGAGTTCGGAATGTGCCGAGTCGAATAGGAATAGCTTTTCTTGGATCAGGGTAAACACAGGCAGCACAAATGATTGTCCCTAAACATAATCCAACAAATTCAGTATATCCTCGTGATGCTCACACCAAGTTTATGTGAACATTTCCATATCGAATGATACGCAGCACAACTAATATGTAAAATATCTTATTGTGTCGTGCTTATTTATCGGAGAACGCGTCGTAGCGCATGGGCTACTACAACAAAACAGATATTAAAGGATAATTTTTCCACAAAATAAAATAATAATGTTAATAGTGAAAATGATCCGTTATTGTACATGAGAGCCGCGGCATTGCAGGAAGGCAACAGCCCATATCATAACGGCCCGCGTTGACGCGTGTAGAGATGTAATTTAATGATGATAAAATATAAATTAGAAAAGCTATGGTGAATATGCCATAAAAATGTAGACCTGCGTGAGGCCTATAAGCGGTCTCTCACGATATGCCATGTAAGGCCGCTTATATATAACGATATATAACTTTTGGGCGATTGGCAATATATCACGAAATCTGGCTAACATTTTTTGCCTGTAGACAAAAATGCAATCGTCTTGTTTTTGAAGCTTACCGAGAAACAAGTGTAGAACGCATTCATATATACCGTCTTCTTTGTTTTATTCGTTTTCTTCACCTTCATCTTCTCGTAGACCACTTATAAACTTTTTCTACACTTGCAAAGCATGACAGTGGATATCAGCATAAGCGGCAGAGAGGCATGATAAATGCGTCACAAACAACATAAAACACAAACAAAATCAACAGAAGGAAGCTTGCGCTTTTATACCATCGTTGCTTCTTAGCGCAGGACTTGGCAGGAGGTACTCCAAAAAGCATTTAGGATAGTAAATACCGAGATACCTGTGTTTTAAGGCCCGAAATATAGACACTGAGACGCATTTTTCTGTTTCAGTGCCTGAGATACTTCGCAAAACCGGCGAAAAAAGTATTCCGGAATAAAGATACA